>CM067508.1:16627720-16690220 GCA_034509495.1 Acestrorhynchus altus | reverse complement strand
CCCTGCTCTTGACACTAGGGGGGAGAAATTGTCCACGTTTCCTACGAGTCATGTGACGATAACCTACTGCCTCTTTTCGAACTGCCGCCATTTGTATATTTGCTGGGCAGCCATTGCTCTTGGAGGATAACGCAGAATCCCCGGATCTGACACACTTTTAGTTGAATTTTAAATGTCTTCATCCAGTTTATAATTAGGGACCCTGTTATTCCACTATTTTCTTTGCCTGTCTCAGGTTTCCTTTCTTTTGTTTTGCCATGTCCTTCTTGTCTTTCTCATGTTTATCTTCCAGTCTCTGCCTTAGTACTGCCCTGTCATCAGTGTTCCCACATGTGCCTCTCTTGTAGCACTTCCCTATTGTTATCATATATATATCCCATTGTTTCTGTATTTCTTTGTGTGTTTCATTGTATGGGCCTGTTGTGTAAGCTTTCAAGTTGGTTTAGTTTAGTGTAGCATCCAGTCTGTTAATGCTTATGTGTTGGATTGTCTTTATCTGCCTTTACCTGCGTTTCCATGCACCTCCTGCTCCCTATACACAAATTCCCCCACATTTTTGATTACATTCTAAATATTGTTGACACCAAGTGCAGGAATGAGGGAGTAAAGACCATTGCAGATGTGAAGGAATTTCTGACTTTCTCTTTCCCTTGGCACAGCCTCGTTCAGCCTTCGGGACAGTAGAGGCCAAAGTGCCTTTAGGGAGGAAGTGGCAGGCTCCTGTAGGCCTTCCCCAGTCTCCTGGGATGTGTCAGTTTTTCCTCCATGGTCTGTCAGCTATTGTGGCCTCTTTCAGAGCAAAGAAAAAAGAGCACAAATGTGCCAGTCAATCTCTACTCCTTCTTTGCATTTTCCCTCAGTATTTGACAGTGTTCCCCGATCCAACACATACAGCACATACACTGCTCATCCAATGCAGCCGGGGGAACTCGTCTTGTGCAATGAAAAATTCACAGACCCCCACATACTTATTTTGTGAATACACACAAACTGTTTAGGAACTGTGTAATCCAGCATATACCCTCAGACCTTTTGATAGGACCCCTCTTTTACAGTGATTAGTATATATATATATATATATATATATATATATATATATATATATATATATATATATATATATATATATAGTTCCTCTATATGCAACTGAAAAAGATTTCCTTGAATCATTCTGACTTTGGAACTTACTAACCAGTCAAAGAAGCATTTATTCCACAGTGTGTACTCATCAGAGTTACCTAAACATGGTTGTTGACTGATAAACCCTTTCATGGCAGTTATATTACATAGTGAGTTGTCATGGATATACAGTATTTTGAACCATCATTTTTAGTTATAAAAGCAGATTCAACATTTTTTTTTTGAGTTTTTGACACAAGTAATTGTCAGTGTCAGTGATGAAAGTAGAGACACTGAATAAATATTGTGGCAACATGGAACAGGTATTGTTGGCTATGGACCCCTGAGGGGTATCTTATATGTATCATCAACCACTTGCAAATGTTGCATAATGATAAATTTCCCCCTGAATGTCCTTTATCATCATAAATGTAATTTGTCATTTGTGTACATATCAGTATTATCAGATATTTTTCATTTTAATATTTTGAACACTGTATAAACAAAGAGAGTCAACAAGTCAAGAGGTAAGTCAACGATTAGTCAACTGCTGGTAGAATTACACCAGCGGATTATGGTGATAGTTAAAGTGTGTTGGATCAACAAGGTTCTACCAGACGTTGGCAAAAAGATTAATGCAAAACATTGCCTTAATTACTTTTTTATTTATTAAAATTATATTTGTTTTAACCCAATACTAATTTTAAATATTAACTATTTTTAGATTAATTATATAAAATAATGATATAAAATAACTATACTTTATATAATTAATATAAAAATAGTTAATATTATTACTAACTAATATATTAACTAACTTATTTTTTTATATGCAGTCAACTTCAAATACATTTTAAAAGTAACCCTCTCATCCCTGCACGTCTTGTTTCCTCTCTGTTTGTCTTGATTTTTCCATTTTCCTTGCTACTGTTGCCACTGACTAGCTCGAATATGAAAGCTAAACAAAATAAATTTTGAATTAAATTTAATTTTTTACACAAACAAGACTGGAACTGACACATTCGTGCTTATGTACACACACACACACACACACACACACAAGAACAACAACAACTCTACGGGATATGTAAGAACATTTCTGTCATCATGGACCTCTCTCAACTTACACTTTCAGAAAAAATGTTTCTACGTAATATTGAAAATGGCTCTTTCACCAGTAATAGTGGGTTGCTATGTACCACCATTTCTATGATAAAGAAATTAAGAAACTTTAAAGCATTCAAATGACACAAATGAGTGGTTAGTAGTGGTTAGTGGTTAATAAATTGATCAGTGATTGGAAGTACAAGGTAGGTGTTTCTAATAAATTGGCCAGTGATTGGCAGTACAAGGTAGGTGTTTCTAATAAATTGGCCAGTGATTGGCAGTACAAGGTAGGCATTTCTAATAAATTGGCCGGTAATTGGAAGTACAAGGTATATAGGAAAATATAAGATGTTTCTTATCAAGTGACCAGTGAGTGGAAGTGAAGGTGGGAGTTTCTAATAAAGTGGCCAGGTATTGGAATTACAGTGACTGGAAATACATGGTAGGTGTTTCCCAAATAAAGCTCAACTGCTATCTTGCATCACAGGCTTTGGTATCAGTTCACAAGCATGTGTGGAAGTTTGGACAAAGAAACTACAAAAATTGTATGTGTGTGTGTGTGTGTGTGTGAGAGAGAGAGAGAGAGAGAGAGAGAGAGAGAGAGAGAGAGAGAAAGAAACTGCCAGTGATGCTGTGCCTCCGTGTGGCAGAAAGCCCAGTCTGTGCTGGCCCTATGGGCATACCTCACACTCGGGCCAAACTGAGATGAAAGCCCGTTAGGATGATGAGCCTGCATCTCCTCCACTCCTCACACTCCTACACACTCATGTGCATGACAGCACAGCCTACATACATCTTGCTTGCTCCTTTCTAATTTGCCAGATTGAAGTCCTGTTTGATTTGTTGTCTTCAGGCTCAGTCAATAAATCTGCCAAACGGATTATTTTGGAGAGTTGCCACAGCGCAGAGTGTCAAGACTTGTAGGGCCAGTGTGCAGGTTTACGTTTAAAACAAACAGGAGCACACCTGATCAAATGTTTGAAGACTGGGGCCACTTGATTAAACACTAAGAGTTAGGTGCACTGTTGTGTGGTTAGAATCAAAAACTGCAGCCAAAACTGAACCCTTTAAGGATAACATTGGGCACCTAGAAGCACCACTTTTCTCAAACTCCCCCAAAATATATTCCATATACAGTATATACCCAAATATTTTTGCACACCCTTTCTAATTAATACATTCAGCTATTTAAAGTTGCACTAAATGGACAGTAGAGACAGTTACTCCAACGAAGGCAGAGTAAACTCTTTTTAGTACCTTGATTTAGGAAGAAACTATGAATGAACCTGTGTCCCAATACTTTTGCCATAATAATGCCATAAAAAAAACAATTTTGGTTCCATAAAGAACCAAATGTTTAAGAAAACCTTTTGACTGATAAAGAACATACATCTTCTTGAAACCCATAAATGATTCTACACATGCACATTTCTTTTACAAAATGGTTCTTTATGGTACTAAGAACAGCTCTTCTATGGCATCACTAAAAGAAATCTGCATTTTAACCTGGGTTTTTAACAATATAGTGACTTACTGCAGGCCTCCTGGTTATATGTCATGGACATCTAGGGTTTGCTGGTTCCCTCTTGGACCTTTAAAATGTTGAAGGAAGCTACATCTAAGTTAAGGATTCACACCACATTTCCCCCTGTAGTGACTGCCTTTAGGAGAGGTCACTACAGCTTTCTCACAGTGAGAATCACAATAAGGCTTCATATATTTACATTATTATTATTTTTTAATATTATTATTATTTTACCCAATTTTCTCCTGCAAATTTAGACATGCCAATTCCCACTGAGTATGTGATGTGAGGAGATCAGAGGGAGAGCAGGCCAGTTTTGCTTCTCCCTCTGACTCTGGCTGCAAATGGCAAGCAGCATAACCCAGGATTCGAATCGAGCCCATATATTTACATGTAATTAAGCAGATGGTCTTATGCAAACAGTCTTTTATGAGGGCTTTGCTGTTTAGTCACAAAATACACAAAAAATGCATCTTTGTCATAGTTGATCCAGACCCTACCTGCAGTCACTGGATGCAAGGCAGGGTGCCAGACCATTGCAGGGTTACACACAAACTTTTACCATTGCCAGTTTACTTAGCGAATGCAAATTTGGGAGGTGGGAGGAAACCGGAGTACATGGAAGAAGCATGCATGGACACCAAACTCCTCACAGACAGTAACCCCAGTGGGAATTGAACCCACTACCCCAGGCCCTGGAGCTGAAAATACAGTAATATGACCTCACAAAATCTCATATATATACTATTAAAGTGCACCACAAGAAATATGACATATTTGCACAAATATAATTTGCATATTTCATAATATTGATAAACACTAACGACCCTACCATGTACTTGAAGAAGAGCTGAGAATACAGTGTCACCTCAGCATGCTGTTTCCTCAGTTATGGTGCCAGAGAAATAGAGAGGAGAATTGCCACTTGAGATAATCTTCCTAGCAAAATCATAGTTTATAAATACTTAATCATATCCATTAAAATGCACTAATTTCAGATTCAAAACAGTAACAAATGTTTCAGCACCACAGATATATATATATATATTTATACAATCATTTGAACTGTAAAAGTGACTAATCTGTATTGATTATATCACCAGTTAGCACCAGTTAGTTTGTCTCTATTGGTGAAAAACAATTTGGTCTAGAAACATACTGGTAAGGTTTATTAAATACATGATTCTACTTTCCAAAATCAAAGGAATTTTCTGGGCAAATTGTTAGGCAGTTGTTTTCCTTACCATTCATTGAGCGCTCATCAGAGAAATTATTCATAGTAATGTTTGCTTCTAGTTCAATTTTAGTTACTATTTATAGTCATCAATTTTAACTCCTTGCTTAAATATATGTTCCCAACTTGACTAAAAATAGTATATTAAATAATACATTTAAATGCATTTAAAATAGGATTAGCCCAATTACTGACAACATAATCATAGAAAAGCCATGCTTAGCAAAACTGAGCAAAATATAGCAGAATATTACAATAAGTTTACAAAAACCTGTAAACACAACCTGTATAAACAATACATACATTTTTATTCCACCTTTATTTTCTCTCTCATTACCTTTCTTCATTTTTTAAGATCCATCACTATTGGCAGGGTCAACCCCCAAAATCTGCCTAAATTTAAAATATCACAAAAAATAAATAAAGAAATAAGAGAGGAACATTCTGGGTAGTTTGTGATGCACTGTTCCAGATTTTTGGCAGAGTTTCCTCTGATGTTGACCTAAAACATCAAAGACGATCCAAAAATACAAGGCACAGCACGGCCCCTTTTGATTCTCTTTTTATATTTGCCTTTTGGTTAGAAGATGCTGATCGCCCACCAAGTTCTGGATCAAACTAGCATCCAGTCATCCTTCAGAGGGGTCACCAGAAGCCTCCTGCAGTGCTTTTACCCAGAAACAATCCCCAGCAGAGTCTGAAGGTAATCCAATAATACCACCCCCCACCCATTTTTTGGGTATTTTTTTACCTTAGCAGCGTGGCAACCTGGGAATTAGATGATGAATACCCCAGTGGAAATATTAAAGGGGATACATTTCTGAGGAGTCTGCATGTGCTTAGTCTGAGTCTGAAGTTTTACAGTATATGAACAGAAGCAGCACAATGAATTGCTATGTTTCTTAGAGATGGCCACTTGTTTTAGAGATGATTCTCTCATACACACTCATACAAACTGAAATTGGGGGGATGTCAAGACCTGTATGGTGAGATTGTGCAACCGTACCAAGCATGTGGAGAACCACTTTTAAAGCATGCATTGTGATGTGGTGACTTTTCAGAGAGGACAAATCTGATGTTAGTCACTGGATTACTCAGAGTGGACAATTCAGAGCTCAAGGGAATGTAATAATTATATTCACTATAGTAGCTTTAAGTTTAGGGTAAAAGTGTTTTTACCATTTTAAGCAGGCGGCATGATGGCACTGCAGATGGGGACCTGCAGTGCTGGGGTCACTGTCTTTGAGTTTGGTGTGTTCTCCCCATGTCCACACTGGTTTCCTCCAGGTACTCTGGTTATATCAATTGCACACGCTAAACTGCCCCATTGTCTTGTGTTATCCTCTGATGGACTGGCACTATGTCCAGGGGGTATTCCTGTGAGTTTGGTGTGCTGGATGACTCCAGGTATGCTCTGGATGCACCGTGGACCTATTCAGGACTAAACAGATAAGATCACAACTGACTGACCTTTTAAAGCAAATTAATGTAAGTAATTTGCCATTTGAAAGTATAATTTGTGTTTTTCATAAGATTGTTTTCTTCATTTAAGATGAAATATTGTATTATGAGATCCAATGTGTTGAACAAATGTGACTAGAAGACTAAAAATTAGGGATAAAATGGAGCCTCAAGGTATTATTTGAGGTGCATTCTGTACATTGTTTACTGGAGGGCTTGAAAGATAGTCTATGAATAGCGGCTCTCTACCTCCATTCCACATGAACAGTTGTTATCAGTAGTGCAGCCGGTGGTACACTTTCAGGTTGAGGGATCTTTCTAATATGTGGTCACTTTTGATTGGTCAGGAGCCTGTTTCCCAAAAGTCGAGGGAACATCACTGATAAGAGAGAATGGGACCTATTAGTAAGAATGTTCCTGGCTCATTGGAGGCTCCCCCCCCCCCCCCCTCTCTCTCTCTCTCTCTCTCTCTATCGCTCACTGTCATACTATTGTGAGCAGATCATACAGAGGGAAAATTTGGAAGATGATTCAACTCAATGTGTTTAAATAATTTTTGAATATATATATATATATATATATATATGACCAAATTGCAAAATATTCTTTAGATACAGCCTGATAACACAAAAAAATCTTCTTTCAGGTCAAGTTGCTCATGTATATTCATACTGAACTGAAAACAGTATTTTAAGAGCATTTAAGACCAATTTAAACCTATTAGGCTGACTGTCAGACCCTGCATCTTCTGTCACTGTACACTAGATTGCCTGAGATTACCTATTCCATACCACAATCAATGTTCACTCATAAGACTATTCATTTTCATTTGCTGCCATCTAAAATCAAAGTGTTAACCTTTTGGCTCCAAAGTTCATTTAGAAAACACCTCAAAAATAATGCACCCGAGTATTCATCATTTCCACCTGTGACAGCATTTTCAAGCTACTTGAAGATTTGGATGGGAAAATCGTGAATCTGCCAGTCCTTTTTTAACCAAGAAGTAGAGAAAAACAATGAACAGTTTTACCAGAAGACTCTGAGGAGTATGGAAAATATTTGATTGTGACCAAAGCTGTACAATAATATTCATCAATTAAAGTCTTTGGCCCTGTTGTTGGGCCAGGTCTTGAAATGGGTCCTCTCAGATCCTGTCAAGTATGGAAGACAGAGGCAGAACTAATCCCCTGAACAACCAACATGACCAAAACTGGTAGTGGCAAGATGGAAGGATGAAAGGCAGCATCAGCATCTGTAAAGCAACAAAGAGGTGTGTGAGTATAAGCCTTTTAAAGACCGGTGTGGGCAAGTGACTGGTTAAGGAAGGAAGGAAGGGATGACATTTGAGTCTCCAGGTAGAACTTTTGCAAAAGCTTTCATTTAACCTACCACCACAAGGCTGTTTCTCAAATGTGGCATTAGGAGTGTTCCCCCATCTTTGATTTTGAGGGGCAAAGCATCCAATCCCTACCCCCTCCCTCAGCTCAGACTTGGCAGTTATGATGAGGTTTAATCTAATTAACTGTATTTCTTCTTGATGGTGTGAGGTAATAATGCAACCACAATAGGTTGTTGTTCATGTCTGACTGGCTTGTATTATTGTTTAAAAGACAAAAAAGAAAAAGAAGAGGAGAACATAATGGAGAAGTACAGAAGAAAGGAGATGAAGACAAAGACAAAGAAGAAAGAAATTAGATGAAAGAACCTGTTTTGCTAGATGGATTTACAAGAACATGCTGAAAAGCTAGAAATAAAAGATAAAAGATGAAGAAGATACAATGACATGATTAGGAAGATGGAAAGAATAAAAAAAACACAAGGGAGGAAGGAAAACATTATAAAATTAAATTGCCCTCTCAATGTCCATTTGATTCAGGTCAGACATGGCTTTGGGCTAAAGATAATTCTTGTTCTCATCTGAACTGGGACTCAAAGCTGCAGGTCTGTAAAGAATGAGGCAGAGTTTTAATTGATGTAATTATTATCATAATGCACTTGCGCTGCAGACATCATCAAGTGGCCCACAGGCTGAATATTAGTGAAACAAGCAGAATATTAACTTAACCAGAGAGAGAGGAGAAGATTTTAATGGAAGAAAAAAAAACATATTCAGCAGAAAAAGCAAATTCAGAAGAAAACAATAACCTGCACCACATCAATGACTGATCAAAGACAAAGCCCTGACAATGAGGAGCACACATGGAAAAAGCCCTCAAAACGTGTGATGGGAAGGTCTCAGAAAAGTCATACGCAACCAAATGGCCACCCACATTTAAGTGTAAATTCAGGACACACTGAATAAATAGATTAAACTGATGTTAATTGTTTCTATTTTTCTTTATTAGGAAAAGCAGAGCCTCTCACACTGTGCCATACTGCAAAAAATGTCTTTAGATATCTTTCCACGTGAAATCTTTGCATGAAAATAAGAAGATTCAAAATCCAGTTTTCCAGGGAATTCATGAATCTGGCAAACTTATGGGGTAAAAAACCAGAGTCAAATATGATAGAAACAGCACATAGTTTCTGGTTGTCATAGTGACCCTGCAGATTAAAATCCCTCCAGTTTTCATACCGTTTATTAATTTCCTGATTGTCACAGTTTTCACACTGTTATAGCAGTCTCGTTACTTTTTCCATGTTTGGCACTTAGCAGAGACATACCCTTCTTAGGTTTATGTGTGTGAATACTCAGATTTGGTACCTAAGATATCTTAGAAATCAATTGTTGAGATATTACAAGATTATTGATTTCAAGTGATATTTCTTAACAATAGGGTTGGGTAAGCTTATATTTCTTCAATTAAGAAAATGCAAAAGAAAAATTATAAAATCATGTGAAAGAAGTACCTTAAGTTATGAATAAATACATTATAAGTTACAGTAATTTCAGCAGCAGCAGCAGCAGCTATATAGACTACATGTAATGTTTACAATACAGTTCCATGCTGGTATTCTAAGCTGCATGTCTCAGGACCAGAGTAACATATCTTAACAAATAAATTTCAAGACTATCTAACCATGGTGGTCTCATCATTGTATCATGAAATGTCAGTGAGTAATTCAGTTAGGAAGACAACTAAAATCCACTAGCTTACATCTGAATTTAAGTTGAAATGCCAAAGCCGCCATCCAGTGCATGTTTACTGCTCTGCATACAGAGGGGGGGAGGGGGTGGAGATAATGACATCAATGACCCCAATATTGGTTTATAGAGGAAAATGAGAGGGGGAAAGGAATTTAAATAGTCCTGAGAAGGACTAAAACTGAAACACACATAAATATCTAATTAATAAAGGTTTTTGTTGCATGTTCATCACAAAAATAGCAGGATTTCTAAAATATAATGCATGTCTATTGTTTTTTTGTTTTGTTTTGTTTTACATCATTGGTGAATAAAAGCTTTCTCCCTCACAGACACACACACACACACACACACACACAAACACACACACACACACACACACACACACACACACACACACACACACACACACACACACACACACACACACACACACTCGCTCTGTATTAGTGTCATCAAAGTACTGTTATGACCCCATACAAAACAGTGCAGCTTATTTTAGCCTCAGTGTGAACAGACAGCAGAAACAGCTCTAACTGTACTGGCTGTGGTCTGATTCCTCCAGCATGCACAGTATTGCTTTAATGCAACAGCCGATGAATGACGCAACAGCAAGTTTTCACCTGGCAATAACAAACAGAGCAGGAATGTAGAGGAGTGTGCTGTCAGAAGCGCAAGAATGCAGGGGCTTGCTTGTGTGTGTGTATGTGTGTGTGTGTGTGTGTGTGTGTGTGTGTGACACCTATTGCTGTCTTGTCCATCTGCTGTCACACAAAATTACAATTAAAACCTCATTCATGTTTCCACAGGAGGGCGTTTAGCAGCTCTGAGAGGATGGGGGACAGTCAATCAGTTCCTCAGAGTGTCTGTGTCTGATCTCTGATTGTACTCTGTCACTCTACACCACTTGATGCCACCTTTATCACAGGACCACTGTGGCTCATGCACTAATACCAGTCGCAGGTGTCGCTGCTGAGCAGAGGTTAGAGCACCACACTATATACTCACATATAGTGTATGGTCAGTACATAATATTTGAATTGAAATTCAGTTGATTCAGATGAATTTGATTTTCTGTGGATTTTATAAAGGGAAATTAATGTACTTTAATTGTACATGTACTGTAATTGAATTAACCAAACATGTTGAAGTATTTATAGGAGACATGGCAGATATTGTTATTTTCAGAAGATCCTAATCTATTCAAATTTGTCTTCTTTTAAGATGTTAATTGTAACAGAATACTGATATTTGTATGACTTTTTTTTAAGGAATAAAATTACTTTATATCTCAGATATTCTGTTGGGAATTGATCACCCACAATATCTTTGAGCTGAGAATGTAAATATTATTATAGCAATTCTCAGGAATTGTATTCTGGAATATGAAAACTCTGTGAACAAGGAGAACCAGCAACCCCTCCCTTCCTTTTTTCCTCTATAACCCAATATGACATCACCAGCCTCACTCCTCTAGCTGATCAGTTGCAGTCTGCATGCAGATTAAGCACGTACACATACACAGAGCAGTAAACATGCACTGAAAGGCTCTAGAATTTAAACTGGGATTTAATTAAGTTAGAAACAGATGAATTTTAGCTGTTTTCTCAGCCGGATTACTTGTGGATACCACTGAAGTCTATTGTGTGTAGGTTACTCAAATCCAGAGATATGTAGCCTAGAAAGCAGCATGCAACTGCTTGCTGAGTGTGGATCTTGGGTTCTAAGTTATTTGCTCTTCTGCTTTATGGTGTATAATAAATTTACAGTGTTCGACACAGCAGCCCCTTCCTTTTATCACATATATTTGGACAAATATATTTTGGGATGTTTAGGTTGGAAAGTGCATCTGATTCTACATTATCTAAATTCGGTTAATTGTGTTATGAATCAATTTACCAGCAACCCCCCCCAGTCCTTTACAGGGGTGTCTGTGTGTGTGTGTGTGTGTGTGTGTGTGTGTGTGTGTGTGTGTGTGTGTGTGTGTGTGTGTGTGTGTAGAACAGATTTACATTTCCAGATGCTATCACTCAGTATGTTCACTGATACATATGCGTTCAGAGCATGTATGGTGTCTATTAACAGACTGGTAACACCCCAAAAGGTCACAAAATACCCCGGCAGTCCCCTGTGGCGGTCTGCATGTTGCCTCTTTGACCCTCCCTGGCCTTTCCAGCCCATCGTACCATGACAGTAGTGTAAGCCAGGATTTTGCTCTTGTGTATCCAGCAGCAGGACATGGTTGCTGGGTCAATAGCCCACAAAATTTCCCTATCACTAATCCATCTGTTTCACACAGCACAGTAATCAGTGGGGTGGGTTGAGAAGGGTGGTGGCTAAGAGATTAGAGTACAATAAAAGCTGAAACCACTTTTTCTATTATCCAGTCATGTGGCAGCAGTGTAACACATACAATAATGAACAGCTAAATGAAATGGTCAACCATTGGTATGGAGAAAAATACATGATTTCGAGCTGGAGTGTATATTTCTAGAACTGCTAATCTCTGGGGATTTTCAGCACAACAGAGTTCAGAAAGAAACATCTTGAGAGCAGCAGTTCTGTGATGGAAATGCCTGACTGATGAGAGAGGTCAACAGAACATGGACAGACTGGTTGGAGCTGACAGAAAGGTTACAGTAACTCAGATAACCTCCCTGTACAAATGTGGAGAGCTGAGAAATATCTCAAAATACATCCAACCTTGAGGCGAATGAGCTACAGAAACAAAAGACCATGTCAGGTTCCACTTCTGTCAGCCAAGAACAGAAATCTAAGATTGCACTGGGAACATGCTCAAATAAACTGGACAGCTGGAGACTGGAGAAATGTAGCCTGGTCCAATAAATCTGGCGTTTTCCTAGTACTCACAGATAGTAGGACCATAGTTTGGTGCAAACAGTTGAATCCATAACCTGCCTTAACAGTCCAGCCTGGTGGAGGTAGTGTAATGGTGTGGGTAATGTGTGGGGAAAGAATTCACTTTCTTTAAAGTGAATCATTCACCTTTTGAATCATTATTCTTCACCTGGCTTCCCAGTCACCAGATCTGAATCCAGTAGAACATCTTTGGGATGTGGAAGTATGGGAAATTCCAAGCATGAAAGTCTTCTTAAAAATCTACAGGAACTGTGGGAATCAATTATGTCAACATAAGCAGGAATTTCAATAGAATGTTTTCATCTTGTGGAATCCATGTTACCTGTGGCTGTTTTGATAAAAAGGGGAGGAGCTAACAGTATTCTTAATAAAATTAATTGGTAAAAGTATATTAAATTCTGTTGGGAAATATGGGTACAGTGAAGTGCGCTGTTTATTAGCCTAAAACGAGATACATAAATAAAATGATTAAAAGTTAAGGTTTGTTTCTCCACTAATGACTGTCATGCAGTTGCTGGCTGCCTGTCCTACACTACCCAAGTGGAGGTATGTTAGGTGAAATATGCGCACCTTTTCTGTAATGCTGTGAAAGCATGCCAAGAGTGCTTTTGTGTCCAAATACAGAAAAGCAAGAGAGAGATAGTTCAAAAGTGACAATCAGAGCTTTCCAGAAATGCACCAGAAAACAGACACACACACACACACACACACACACACACACACACACAGCTCATCTGTTTTTGGTTTTTAATTAATAGTACTGGACCAATAAGAGAGGAGAGATTTCTAATTTACCTTATGCATTTTATGCCATGAGGCCCCCTCCACCCACACAAACCCTCAAAAACTGCAGTGCAGTGGGTGGGGTTATTAAAGGTCAAGTACATAACATCAGTCTAATATACATTTTGAAAAATTCAGCAATGTTTTCTTGTGGTTTGTTGGTTTAGCAGTCTTTTTATATGCTGAAGAACACTTAGTGTTCAATTAAAAAGTGTACAGCTTGTGCAATTTCCAAACTTAAGCACCAAGAGAACGGGAGCAGCCCCACTTGAGCCTGAGGCCACCATGCCCAATGGCAAGCATGGGTTTCAGGGATATAAGCCTATCAGCATTGGGATGTGCAGCTTTCTGGAGCTCCATCCAGTACATTTGGAATAAGTCAGAGTAGCAGAACTAGTCATCCAACATCCAACAGTACCTGACCTTATTGATGCTCTCATGGGATTGAATGCAATGAAATCTTTTAGACAGCCTTGCCAGAAAAGTAGGGGCTGCAGTAATGGACAACATTTACAACAAATGCTGGTATCTACTGACTTTTGCTCATGTTATGTATAAAGATGAAGGTACAATACTATGGAAAGGTCCTTTCATGAGATATTTGTGAGGATATTACGACTCAATCTCCACTCCCATTTTAAATTTCAATACATCCGTCCATCCTGTACTACTGTGAGTTGGTCAAGAAGATCTTACTGAGAGAAGCAAACAGACAAATCAAAGGAGTTCGGCGCTCATCATCATTTGGGATGTTTGATAGGAAGTGGAAAACACTCTGGCTCCTAAAATTGACCTTTGCAGATGTGTACAAACCTCCAGGTGATTTCTGCAGAAACTCTCAGTCTCCTGGAAAGAATGGGAAAAAATGTAAATGTGGAGCTGCAAACACTCAAAGAGCTGATTTTAGAGCTAGTTGTTGAGGCTTCTGTGTCATTTTCTGTTTAAAAGCTGGATTATGCTTTCCAAAAGATGTATCATTGCAATACTGGATAATAAGAGCAGAGTTTATTAGAGCAGAGTGAGAAACAGCTGAATATGAAATATCTAGTGAAGTCTCATTAGGTATCACAGCTCATCCCTGGAAAAAGCATGAGGGTGCATGAGGCCAATCAATCAGCCACCTTATCTCTTCTTGTAGTGTGTGTGTGTGTGTGTGTGTGTGTGTGTGTGTGTGTGTGTGTGTGTGTGTGTGTGTGTGTGTGTGTGTAGATCTGTGGGGGTTGTAAGATGGGACCAGGGGAGCCCAGTTCAGAGACTCATTGGGTTGCCAAGCATTCAACTGCTACTCCCCCTTCTGTTAGCCATGCCTCTGCAGGGAAATCACAAAAGCAGCAGCAGTGTAATCCAGTGGGTCTGATGGAGCCCTGGAGTGCTTTATGTGCGAAACATACACACACACACACACACACACACACACACACACACACACACACACACACACACACACACACACACACCACACACACACACACACTTCATGCAGGTATTGTGTGTAACAATCTTAAATATTATTATCAAGAATATGCCTCGTATGTAACTATATCATATTTAAGTGCCTAAAGATTTAGCAAAACTGGTTTCATATACTAAAAGAGTGACAGGAGACTGGTAACAAAAGTGGTGGTGTGGTGCTATATAAAATCACCTTATATTTTTATATAAAATATGTATGTATAAACCTCACTTCCACTGCTGAATAAGAACAGAACCAACCACTGATGAAGGACTACAAGACGCATAAAACTGGAAGAAACATGAGCTTCTGTCTCAGATTTTACATCTTCAAGGTGGACCAAATAATTAAGAGTGTCTTATAGAGTGGACAGTGAGTGCACACAGGGTTTAAGCACTCCAGCAGCAGTGCAATAACAACCACCGTGTCAGTGTCACTGCAGTGCCTGAAACAAGGAGAGGTCATAATGCTATAGTTGACCAGTGTATATATAAGATCTAATTAATCACACAGTTTGCTGTGATCAATCAATAACAAGGTCAGACACAGAAGCTTTACTGGAATGCAGCTCTTGGATCAAACAATACCTTTGTATTCCCAGCTTCTGCTACTGTTTCAGAAGAAAATAATGGATTAAATATGAGACAAAAATCAGCCAAACACAGTGTGTCATTGTGTGTGTGTGTGTGTGTGTGTGTGTGTGTGTGTGTGTGTGTGTGTGTAATCTATATATGTCTTCATAAATAAAAATGTAATCTACATCTGATCTAACTATTATTCACAAATTATATCTGACAAAAATATAAAAACCGTTAAACTATTTTAGACTTCATCACTAGGCCCCGTAAAAAAGCCAAATTACATAAGCAATTTGGGGACAACTGTGATACAACATATGAATTCTTTTAAAAAAATAACGCTTAAAGCCTACATTCATTAAATTACATAGTTACAGTGCATCCAGAAAGTATCCACAGAGTCATTATTTTGTTATGTGAGGAACGTTTTGTTTGAAAATGTTGTTCAAATTTATAAGAAGAAACACAATTCACAGCTTTTCCTCAATACTTTTTTGAAGCACCTTTGACAACACACACAGCCTCAGGTATTTCTGATGCTACAAGCTTGGCACATCTGCTTTTGGAAATTTTCTCTCATTCTTCTTTGCAGAACCTCTCAAGCTCCATCAGATTGGATGGGGAGTGTCAGTGCACAGCCTTTTTAGATATCTCCAGAGATGTTCAATCAGTTTTAAGTCTGAGATCCCTAAACACATTTTTAGGCAAACTCATGATGGGCTGTCATGTGCCTGTACTCGAAGAGTATCTGGTCCGCCACAATTCTACCACACAAGCCTGATTAAAGGCTGCAGAAATTACTGTGCTTTTGGAAGGTCCCTTTTCTCAGAGCACGTTTGAGCTTGTTTAATAGTGACCATCCTCATCTACCATGATCACTCAATTTGGCCAGGGCAATCAGCTCTAGGAATAGTCCTGGTAGAGTCAAAACCCCATTATGGATGTATACTTCCAGACTTATATCTCAACATAATCATACCTCAGAGGCCTTTACTTTCATGCCATTGTTTGTGCTCTGGCATGCTCTGTCTACAATGGAGCCGTGAGATAGATAGGTAGGTGTGTATCTTTCCACCAAACTGAATTTACCACAGGTGTTCTAATATCAAGCTATAGAAACATCTGAAGGATGATCAAGAAACAAGAGATAAAATTTGAGTTCAATGTTTCTATATATGTCTATTTTTAGAATGAATATGGTATATGTAGATTATATTTGCACATACTGTGTATATGTATGTATATCCAATATGTGAAGCCATCTATATGTAATAAAACTTACCCAGATCATAATCTTAGTAGTTATGATGAAATGATTTTGAAAAAATTAAAAGTAACACAAGATTTTGTAATCATAATTTGCCCCAACACTATACAAAAACAAGCGAGCACACACACTTGCCTTTTTTCTTGAACATCAATCCTTTATTATCTTTCACTCTTAGCAGTCTCTCGGACTGATCCACCTCCACATATGCCTCCCATCCTCCACCTTATTCATACAACCCTCATGCATAAATTCTGAGAATACACAATCAGCCCAGAATGATATTTCCCATGAGCCCACTTAAGTGCGGGCAGCTGTAAATGGAGCCTTCCTCCTCACACACACTCAGTTTAATAGTGAAATGGTGAACAGGCTTCAGTTCATTTCAGCTGTCTTCAGAGAGAGATAGAGAGAGAGAGAGAGAGAGAGAGAGAGGAGAGAGAGATGGACCAAAGGTACCTGTGTCAATTTCAGCTGGCCAATCTCGCCTCGCCCTGATCCCTCCTGAGCCCACTTGCCCCCGTGCCCTTCACTCCAGGTTGAATGATGGATGCTGCCTAAAACCATCAGTCCGACATGACACAGCCAGAACTCCAGGAAGAGTTGTGTCATGATAGAATTTAATGAACTGTTATCTGAGGGAAACTCTATGGGCTCTTTTTGGATCAGCAAAATGGCCCAAGGTGCAAAAACAACCTGAAGAAGCCTTTAGAAGACTGAACTCCTAACCCTTAGGAATATTATATATAGTTATCATTGCTGAAATAAAAAGAGGCTACAATTTTAAGTGAATTATCTGTACCCATAATATAGTACAAAATAAACACATTATATGTAATGTCATATGTAACAATATGGCCAAATATTTTACATATCATATTATAAATATTTTAGTTGCTGGAGAAAACATAAAAATTTCTGCAAAATACAAATATTGTATCAAAATAATAGATTTTATAGAAAAAGTATAGATATCATCACTAAAGTCTATTAAAACATATCCAAAGCTGTCCTCATGTAGGCATAATATTACTTGGGGAATACCTGGTTTGGTAAATAAGCACTTATTGGTGTTAGAATTGAATAGAACCACATACCGGCTTGTAAAATCGAATTTTTAGAAATTCTCATTATTTGGTGTCATATCTCTTCTGTCTTAATAAGACGAGAGCAGATTAGACTCACTGGAGAATTGTCTGAACTGAACAGAGTTCAGTGACATCTGGAACTGTTTATGCAAAGGCCTTAATATACTGGGGTATAACATAACTGCAGACATTTCAAAATCAATGCTTAATTCACTGCTTCTGAAAATTCCAGGAAAATGACCTGCATTTAGAGTTTCAGAAGCTCAGATTTAAGAAAAAGACCACCTGCATCATTTCAATAAATTTCACCATATAACAGCCACACACACACGTACAAGTAAAATAAAAAGCTCTTAAAGAGATTCTTTCTATGCCATCCCACAAAGAACCATTTGCAATTTATTTAAGAGTAATCAGAGTTTATTCAAATGGACTTTTGCAAGAATAGTCTTTGTGTTTGTCTGTGTGTCCCCCCCACACACACCCGATGGCAAATGTTGGCTTCACTACAGAAGAATTCCACAAACACCAGACAGGCCTACACTCATGCCGCAAGTAACAGGTGTCTTTGTTCAGTTTCGAAACTTTAGACAGTACACCACATTAGAGACCATGGCTAACTTCACCATCTCAGCTGCTTAAAGCCTGACTTCTATTAATACCAGTGACTGAACATTGGGAAAACAGCTAGAATTCCAGGTGGGCCACCACTATGGGTGTGGGCCACTGAGAGGGTGAAACTCTCCCCCAGTGAGCAGTTTGAAAAGAGGTGCTGGTTGTATTTATGTATCAGAGGAAGCACATACTTGTCCTCACCCTCCTAGTGTCAGGAGCATCGCGTGAGGGGTCGCCAGGGGCCAAGAGACCTAAGGGCCCCCTTTTACCAATATAAATGTTTTTCACATGTAAAACATTTAAAATAAAAAGCACAGAATCGCTCACTGCATCCCTCCAAGAACCCTTTGTGGTTTAAGCTGAGAGTTCAAGACTGTTCAGAGTTTGTTCAAACCATAGAAGAATAATCATGCTGGCAAATCTGGCTTCACCACAGAAGAATTCACAGCCAAAACTCAGCGCCGCAAGCAACAGGTGTCTGTCTGGGGCCTGAAAATTCAGACAGCACTACTGAGATTGATGAGGGTATCTTGGACCACCTCAGCTGCTTTAAAGCCTGACTAGCTTTATTTATTAAGGCTTGCTGTAAAATATTTCATAGAGCTAGTCAAATCTAATATTCACAGATTTGATGATAACATTTCTGATGTAGCAAGCTAGTATCATTAACAAATATATTGCACAATAGCAAAGTAAGGTGATAAATGTAATAAGTAGTCTTCTGTGAATTACATAAATGCAGGGAAAATAATCTTTAAGTGTCACATATCTGTCCTTGTCATCTCCTGTCTCCTCTTTGTTTTGATTTTCTCCCCTGGTGTTTCTGCATGTATGTCCTGTCTCTACTATTCTAGCTGTGTTCATTTGTAACCCCGCCCAGTCATGGTTATGTTCCCAGTGTTTCATGTGTTCTCTGTGTATAAGATCCCTTATTTCAGTCAGTCAGTGTCAGTCTTCTTGTCTTCATGTTGCATATTGTGCATTATGTCTTTATTGTCTATCTAAAGTTGGTTTGCTCTTGTTCTATGTTTGTTTGTTTTTTGTTTGTTTTTTTAATTAAACCCTCAACCCCTGCTAGTACTTCTGCTTCCCTTTCTCATCAGCTCACAACCCTGACATTCAGAACTACTTTCAGCCATTTTGAATAGCACCATCTCCATGCTTCTGTCAACATAGACATTCTGGGATCCTTTACTCTTGACTATTAACTATTAGTCTGCCATCTGGACCGTAAAGACCAAGGCTTTTAAACTGAATGCAGTAATTATAAGCAAATTTATGTTATGGTTGAAGGGTGTTATGGGTCTTTGGGGTAGCAGTGTGAGTTGTGTTGTGTTTCAGTAGTGTGGAGTGGTGGACGGTGGACAGTATGGATTATGTTGGTTGGTCATTTAAATAGTGAACATGTTACCAGTCAGTGTTGTAATAGTGTGCTGTTAGTGGGATGTGTGGGTTTGTTACCAGGCAGTAAGTTGTAAATGGAGGGTGTTGGTGGGTTTAGTGGGATGACAGTGTGGGAATAGTTCACAGGTCAGTAAAGCAACAGTGCTTTCTAGTGTCTAGCATGGTCTGCTGTGTGAGCTCTCTCTCTCTCTCTCTCTCTCTCTCTCTCTCTCTCTCTCTCTCCTCCTCTCTCTCTCTCATCTCTTTCTCTCTGGTTCCTCTTATCCAACTCTTTCTGCTTTTCCTCTTTCTAATTGCTGACGGTGTGATAATAATATGTGTGCATTAAAACCAAGTGGTGGGAGCGATGACGCATACACACCACCTCTCAGTGCTAATGGGAGTCATGCCAGGTACTTGGCAAGTTATAATGCAAATATCAAATAGATTGTTGCTGAGTTCATCTGATAGTGTACAGTTCAGAGCAAGTTCAGCTTTTAAACCACTGAGAAAAATGAAACAGTGGTGCCTGAAGTCACTTCATAGCTTGTGTGGGAAATAGTGAACTTAATTCAGGCAGAGATCTATGAGACTTCAAAAAGGTTGCCATCAAAGATCAGGATTCCTTGCATGTGGAATGACACCACTAAGTGCACTTAGTGTGTTTTCTTCTTTTTAAGTATTATTCTGTGTTGTCTGGGATTGAGGAAGCAATCAGTAAAATATTAATAGAGCTTAATGATGATTTTTTTTTTTTAAAGTGTGAGGATCGAGGAACATTTTAAACAAAGCAAAAAGGCAGAATTCAACCACTGCCAGGCCGTCCCGGATTTATCACTCTAAAAGATTAATGCCTGGTTTAACAACACTAAACTCTCATGCAAACATGAGAGAGGGTGGGAGAGAAAAAAAATGAGAGTGAGAGTTTGGTAGATTTAATAACCTAACGTACATAGTGTCAGCACTTTATTTATTTATTTATTTATTTATTTATTTATTTATTTTTTATTTCTACTAGAAGACTCTGAGTTCTCTGAGTTCTTTGTATTGTGTTTGTATTTAAATAAAGGGTTCTTGATTGTCCACAGTTTCCCAGGGGTTACTGGAAAATATGCAAAACATACAAACACATAAGGTAAAAACAAAACAGCCTTTGGCTCCCAAAAGCACATGTCTCAAAATTTATGTGGAAAATTCTCTGACCCCCACAGATTTATTTTATAAATACAGCCAAGCTGTTCAAACAATAGGCTCATTTTGCAAATATTGTAAGCACCATTATGTTTATCTGTTAGGTGCAAGAGCTTTTCTACAGTAGTTTGTTTGTTACTTTTTCATTTAACTGCTTATATTGTTTCATTTTTGTGGAAAACTGCTCTCCTCATTCTGGCATTTTAAGGGTTCTTTAATTTTGCTTTTCTACTCTTCATGGTCTAGTTGGCTAGAATTGTTTTTTTGCTGTCACTAAACCCAAACTTGACATGTTATCTGCAACTTTTCTGATTTATTCTGCTGTTTGTCACTAGACAAATAACAAAATTGGCACAAAAGGTTCTAATTCATCATGTTCCTTACATTTTTCTTTTGATACTGACAAATCATTTTCCAATGCAGATGCCTGTTAAAAATTGATTATCAGACTGTTTTTGGCTAATGCTAGATTTGTGATAAGTTATATGTAATGATTATATTGACAAATATATTTATAACAGGTTCTTCAAAATACAAGACAGTGGTCCAAAAAATGGATGGGCTGTATTATTTTTTATTATTTATGTAAGTATCAGTATTATCCCTTCAGGACTTTTATTCTGAAAAAAAGCAAATAGCCCCTCTCCTTCACTTTGCTCTATAACCAAATATCTGGGTAAGTCGTGTCATTAGCCTCACCCCTCTCATTGATCAGTCGGAGTCTGCATACCATTCAAGCATACCATGTACACAAGGGCAGAGAAGAAAACATGCACTGGAACTCTGGTAGTTTGTTATCATATGTGTATCATGTATGCACCTGTACTCTGATCCTGAGATATGAAGTTTGGAAGACGTGTATGTGACTGCTCACAAAGTGCAGATCTCAAGAGTTACGGTGCACCCATTGCAGCCAACAGACATTCAACTGCACACCCAGTTATGGGCACTCTGCTGCATGTATATCATGATAGAACATTTAATTCCATTTCATTTAAAGCAGAACTTATAGAACACTGTGCCACCACCAGGGTTGACAATAGCTCACTGTCACAGTCAGTCGTATGTTATGTCACAAATTATTAAATACAGTAATGTAATGGGTAAATCTTTGTGTACTAATTTGCCAAACTCACACTAGTAAAATTACTATATAATTATTCTTTAAAATATTAATGTATAGTATGCAAATTAAATGCAGCCCTGATATTTAAAGGTCTTACACAATATGTGCTTTAAATGTAAAATTCAACTTTCAACTTTCACAATCTACTGCAGAGGTGGAATAAACTGGATCCTTATATTTTATAAAACAGGGACAGTAAACATTTATAGTAAAGGTAAAGGCTTAAATAAAAACACTCAATTAGAGACAGTGTGCGTTTAAAATGTTCAATTAGTGGTTGACACTATTGCCCTGCATATGAGTAGGAACCTTCATAATGCTATCGCCATGGTGACCCTTACATATTGCTATGCTGCATGGATTTTTATTTTTTGTTTTGACAATTACATATATAATTACATACAAATACTTAAGGTCACTATGCCAAGTGAAAAGCATTTGCAAGAGGGCTGTACTGCATTGGCATTCTGCAGGGATGTTGCTCCAAACAATAATTTAGGGACGAGTTAGTTTGGCAGAATTAATCATCCAACATGAGTGCATGACCTCCCTTATGCTCTCATGTGACTAAACTTAATAAAATATTCACAATAATGTTCCAAAATCTAGAGTAAAGCCTTCCAGAAGAGAAGAGACTGTATATTAATTCCCTCGATTTTCTGACAAAAAAATAAATAAATAAATAAAAAAAAAAATATATATATATATATATATATTTTTTTTTTTTTTTTTTTGATAGATGCATCGGGGTAAGAAGAGAGGTGGCTGAAGTGATGTATCATGCCTAGTGCCAACCATGCAAGTCTGAGAGGGCAGTGTTATGATCTGGGGTTGATGCGATTGGTCAGGTCTAGGTTCAGCAATGTTATGTGTCCAAAGAATGAGGTCAGTTGACTACCTGAATGTACTGAACGACCAGATTATTCCATCAATGAATTTTTTCTTCCCTAATTGCATGGCCATATTCCAAGATCACAAAAACTGGATTCATTGTGAATTCATTATGATCACAGAGTCCAGACCTGACCCCATTGAGAATCTTTGAAATGTGCTAGAGAAGAAATGTAAAATGGTCAAAATCTCCCATATGTATGAATAAATCTGTATATCCTATATTATTTTCTAATGACCTACACATTCATTAATGTCATATCAGTGTCCACATAGAAAGGAAGAAATGGAATAGGCATGATCATTTTTGAGATCATATTAAAAATAGCAATTTTTTGTCTTGGAAGAAGGTTGATTATAAATGTTATAAAGCTCTTAATATTGCCTTGGCTACTCAATAACTGTTCAATTGGAGCAGCCATGGCCTAGTGGTTAGGGAACCAGCCTTGCAACTGGAAGGTTGCTGGTTTGAAACCCTGAACTGGCAGGACAGTGCCCTTGCACTGAACTCCTCAGTTGTTCCCTGAGTGCTGAGGATAGGCCCAGGATGATAGGAGGATTGCCCTGGGCATGTGTACTTACTGCCCCCTGGTTTGTTTGTGTGTATCACTGTGTGAGGATGGTTCAAATGTGGAGGCCTAATTCTTGTGTGTCCATAACACACAATCAGTAATCAGTAAAATTGCTTACTCTTACCATTCATACAGGCCCAAAATCACCACTACTAGTTTTTATTACAGCATAATTCTAATTCATAATTCATTTGAATTAAAAAAAAACATATACTACTGGTTGAAATGACAAACAATAGAGAGAGGTTGTGAACATTTTTATTAGCACAGTATATATATTTTTTATAACACTAAAACATCTGAGAGTTTGCCAAACCAGGCAGGAACAACACAAGCCCTCAATTGACCTCTTTTCTCTTGACCTCTTCAACCATAGACACACTTCAAAGATTTCTGCGTTTCAATTAATTTAAAAGTTGGGCTCGTTTTTAGCCTCGTACAACAAAAGATCAAACGTTAAATCTCACATCTGGAAGTTTTAGCTGAAGATAACTGAGAGGTCAACATCAAAGAGTACTGTGAATGGTCCAAAGCAGCCTCAGGTGGCACACAGTCATGGAATATGTCCCATAAGGGGAGATAAGCAGTGGTGACATTGGGTAAAATCTCTAATTCACATGCAGGAGGATAAGAGAGGACAGAAAATGTGGCATTTAGAAAAAAATAAAAAGGAGAAGGCCAGCTTTGCATTGCAGGTAGAAGAGAATGCTTTAAAAGGCTGCTTTATCCCCATTTCTGTTATTATTCAACACATGTTTTTGGTTTTGCTATACATATTTGGATGACTGTGCTGTCTCTTTTTTAATATTGAATTATATAACAGGAGTGGGAAAGGCAGGATGGTGAAATACAGGAACAATACTTTATGATTTATAGATTATGATTTAATTGTTATAATGCACCAATTTTCATTGTTATGTTACAGTTCTTCCCATGGTTATACTACATTACCGTTTCCATAGTCATGCTACACTCAAGTGAGTGCATGAGCATTGTATTTTTATTTCTATGGTTACATTCATTGGTAGTTTTAGCTTGTATATTGCCCAAGGCAAACAGCCTCTTCATCACACCCACACCCCCACCACTACTGCCTGCATGGAAAAAGGCACTATTCTGCTCTACTAGAAATTTTATTACAACATTTGAAAAGACTGGTGACTGTTTTAGTAATTGTATCTGTTCTGTACAAGGTAACAAGTGCACTTTATAGAGTTGCCTGCTGTCCCTACCTCAGGCTTCCAATAGGGAGACCTGATGTTGACCTACGCCCTAATATGGATTGGGAGAAGGCTGGATGTAAATGTAAGGTATACATGTTTAAATTAAAACAAGGGTGGAACACTGGAATACGAACTAAACTGAAAACAGTTTAGGTGATTTTCAGCACGTTCACAAAGGTGTGGGGATATTGTAAACACCAGAAACATGAGCATGCACACAAGACTTAATAACACACTTGGTTACATGCACAGAATACTAAACATCTGGCAACAATAACAAGACAGAGGCAGGGCTAAATACTGATAACACCTGGATGGCAAGAATGGGCCTTATCACTGTACCTGACTGACTATATAAAGTCATCTTATTGCACATGTTTTTCATTCTGAGTCATGCTGTTGCAAGCAAAGTATGCCTCAGAGAAGAGTTTGAAAGCAATTCAAGAAGTTCAAAGAGTTTGGGAGGGGTTGCATCATAGGAAATAGGATAGTCTTTTTGCATGCCATACCAGTTGTGTGGATATTACTATAGCATAACATGTTGGCCTGATGCCACACTGAGAGACAGCACTTGGCTCAATATATAGTTCCAGTCATAAGTATGCACACACATCCAGTCTTAAACCCTTTAAGGAAAACATCACAAAAGGCAAAATAATTAAACCTGTATAGTTCTCTATAAACCAAATAGAAATGTTTTTGTTTATTTAAATACATGGCTGTCATTTCTATTTGTCATCTGTCATTGTCATGTCTGTCATACAATATATATTAATAGTGTTTTTCTTCCTCTCTTACCTCATGTATACTGCTATTGTTTATCCAATGAATTTCCGTAAACTGCCACGGCAACTATAGTGGTTTGCAGTAGGAGCCTGTTTGTGATATTGTTTAAAAACGAGTAGTAATGGAAATGTTGCTGATAGAATCATTCATGGCCACAGCAACTTTAGATTAACAAAGGTGCCTACCTGAGATTGAGGATGTGGTGACCCCTATGTATGACCCAAGTTGTTAGGTGCAGGATTTACCCATCTACTTGTATTATTTCAGTTGCCCAAATCAGTCAAAATTATTCATTGTTCTTGGTAGCCTTTATCTTTTTTTTCTGAACTGCATCTCAATCCAACCTTTTGGGTGCTATTCATTTGATAATGAGTGTACATTTTCATGTATGGATTCCATAATTTCCAAGATTATTCTATACCCATTTCCACAATTATGCAACATCCATTTTCCTTATCCTTTACCCATTTCTATGGTCGTGCTGCACTCATATACAAAATGACGCTATGCTGTAATTTGAATTCTAAATGAGTTCTGGATTCTTCCTGGTTTTAATGATTTTTGAGCTGTGGTAAAATGTAGAATCATATGCTTCTTCAAATCCATAAAATTTAATATTTTCCATCTATTGTTCTGTTCATTCCCTTTTCTTCCATGACCTCCATGACCTTTCATTGCTCAATTGCACAGTAGCTCCCAGAGGACTGTGGGGACTCTATAAGCACACCCTTACATAAATCATTTTCATACTACACATGTATACACTTGCACACACACAAACACAGGCTTGCATTTACATACAGAATGCTAACAAATTGAGCAAAAATAAATAATAAGCTCCTATCCTGTTTGTTTTATTCCACCCACTGAAGAAATAGCGGCATGTTCTATTTCGGCTCCTTCTATTACTCATTATTGATGTTTTGACCTTTATGCATATTTATGATGAGCCTATCTGCATGCTTTCAAAGTGGTTCAACATGGTGGCTATGAATGCTGCTGTGAAAGATAAAGGCATATCATTATTCACAATCTGCATACCTGAAGCCCAGCAGCTCCCTGAACCTACCTTGACTTGTGTAGTTATGTCATTAAAGCAGAGCAGTTTTAAATAGAAATTTCAGAGAAAAATGCAGACCGAAGCAGTGGATGGCAGATCCAAAGCCACTATGCAGGAGGGGGCTGGACTGACCTGCTATTAAAATTCAAGCAGATATACAGCTAAAGAAATAAATCTTCTTTACAGAATAAAACATACTGCCTGTAATATAATGCACAGAGCTGGAACATTAGATTTGTCAGACATCCAGAGCATTATGAAATGTAGGCCTGAAAGCATGTTTAAGTAATATTTACTAAAGTAATATCATGTATCATTATATAATACATTTAATAGAGTACCTTTACCTGACAAACAAGAGCAGACCATTGTAGGCTCTGGTCTGTGTCGCAGTTGAAGTCTGTAATTTTATATTATTTTGTTGCTCAAACAAACAACTGTATGGAAAGTGCATGAGACCATATAAACCATGAGAAGTATAACATATCATACCAAAGATATTTGATTGCTATTTTGAAAGTTGTATTTTTAATTTGTTTGTTTGTTTGTTTTTTAGATATATACAGTATATATATATCAGTATACAGTATATTGATATATACTGAGTAATTACAGTAGATCTAAGAATATTTTGTCAATAATAAATAACTTGAAGTAGAGACTAAGTCATTCATAGTAGATACTGAAGCATGTTTAATAAATAATTAATAAAACTCATAGTATGTGACCAGATCGCTGTAGGCAGAAGTTTGGTCTGTGGGCAAGACCCTGAAACCCTGAAACTTGGTTGTAAATTTAAATCTGTTTGGACAAAATAATTTATAATAGATTCTGAATAGATTCTAGTAGATACAGAATACATCATAGCATGTACTTAATAAGTGCTTGCTGAATAAATCACAGTATATTATAATCAATTTACAGTATGAACTATTTAACTATTTAATTGCAAATTTATAGGAGATGAAATGAATTATTCATTTTAAAATCTAAACAAAATAGTTAATTTTGAATAATGTATTCAGGTTTAAAATGAATGAACAGTCATTTTTTTTCCACAAAAAACCTACAGTGAACAATCCAAGAAATATTTCAGCACTTTGCCTGCAGGATGAAGCCATGACCAAAGGAGTAGACATTTTCGCCTACTTTGATTATGTCCTCATGAATCATGGATTTCTAGCTTGTTAGTGGCAGCTGTTTGTGAGAAATTTCTTGCTATGTTTCAGAGAATGAGAAGCAAGATCACCGGGGCATGAACTCATAACTCATGAGCTTCAAGAAATGTTCTCTTGCAGTAATTGTATCTTTTATTTCCTCAGCAACATTTTGCTGAACCATTCATCTCAATGATAGTTTGATTAGAGCTTTACAGTCACAGTCTGATTAAGTCTTCATTATTTGTTCTCCTTTTCAATATTTGTTCACATTTGATTTGAGCTTTTTCAAAAGCGCTGGAGGTGATATATATATATTTTTTTTTTTTTCTTGAAGCCTTTCTGGAGAAAGTTTGGATGAAGGGCTGTTTTGACAGTTAATGCCTTGTAAATATATAATGTTGTGGTTTGAAAGGTCGAAGAGATTTAAGACATTTATGTCAACCGTCAACTCTCCTTTTCATATAAATACACACACACACACACACACACACGCACACACACACACACACAAAGAATACTATTAGAAGCTGGTTTTGAACATTCTGTCAGATGTTTGAAAATGAAACTGATAAAGCACCGTCTCTAGGTTAGATAGATGTCTGCATTTCTAACCACAACTCAGATGAATGTTTTGCAGCATCTCTTAGGATATTTGCCCATGTTGTGACAGTGATGAATGATGGATATGATGTGAGATGGCCTTCTTAAAGAGAAGCAGTGGCCTACAGGGCCTCCAACGTCACACAGGATCAACTCAAATACATAAACAAAGCTCGTCAAGGTTTAAAGTGCTGATCTAGATATTACCCCCTGCCTCACCCTAAATGTAATCAGCCAAGACATGTATGCAATATGATCTATGAAAGTGATGTAGCTAGAAAGTACATGTGATATCCTATCAGTTAGCATGGTGCTTACTGCATGCCTGAATTATCTCACAGTGGGGAAGCTATGATCTTACACAAGCAGGGGCGCAGGGGGCACATCTCTGTAGGGGATCCTATTAGCTCAGCACACATCTACATATCCAGCTTCCATGGAAGCTAACCTATAAATAACAAAATAAATAATTTTACTAATCTGTTTATTAGCATAAGATATGGCCCATTAGCATTAGATTCATCTTCTTGATCATTAAAGAACTCTTCATCTCCCCATTATCATTTGTAGGCCATCCATTCTGGTACCTCTCATTTTCCCTTTTATTCATTCTCCATCTATCTATGTATCTATGTTTCTCTCTCTCTCTCTCTCTCTCTGGCAGATATATATATATATATATATATATATATATATATATATATATATATATATATATATATATATAATACATATTTTTTTTTATTGAAGAGTTATGGCCAATGTCACATCTTTACAAATTCATATACTAAACAATATACATTTATAATATAAAATATTATAATATATTTACACTATAAAATATTAAAAATTTAGAAGATTTTTTCTTTGATTTGTTTATTATATATCTCATTAATATTGTAGATACTATACTGTATATATTATGCTATACTGTATCTATTTCTTGTACTGAGTGCCTTGCTATCTTATGAGCTGGTGATAAAAGTGGAGGAGTCATATTGCTGGTTCTGATGAACCACCTTGAATTAAAGTAGTTGGCTAACTAGCTTGGTCAGGTTGTTTAAGATAGTAGCTCAGTTAAACCAAGAGGTTCAGTGAATGTGGTCCATAAGTCTGTCCATCTAAATTGTGAAACTGTGGTCTGCAGAGACTGGAGACATAAACAATCAGCTCATTCATCACACCTTCAAAAACCCCAACAAAGACATGGGAATGTTTTAATAGCATGGGAAAGGAAGGTGTGTCTGAATGATAGTGATTCCAGTGATTTAAGCCATTGATAAGATTGCTCAGTAGTGTTGCATTCCCTACAGCAGGCCAAACATAATTAATACACCTTTCAGACACATACACCAGGCTGGCTGTCAAGTAGAGGCCTAATTAAGCCTATCTCCTTCCCGTTTACGTTGTGATGCTGCTGCTTTGTTTGTCTGCATATAAATGGCAGTGCATTCCTGAGACACTCAGCACACTCTGCAATGTGATTGCTGACTTTAATACACTTAGACAGTACCACCAGCCCACTGTATTAGAAACTCCTACATTGTACACACTTGTACACTCACTACACTCACTAGCCTCTTTATGCGTTATGTTGCTAGAATAGACAGGATTATGTACATATGTGTCAAAAGACCATTTCACAATTTGTGTGTGTGCTAAAAATAGTGCAAATCTCATGTATATGCACATTTTACAGATGCAACCCTCTCCCCCTCCCCACACACAGAGAGAGAGAGAGAGAGAGAGAGAGAGAGAGAGAGAGAGAGAGTTACTTTTAACTTTTAAGTCATTTGGAGAGATGGGTGACGGATTTCATTAACTGAATTAGAGTACAGCATAAAAGCTGCACTATTTGTTACTAGTGTACTTAATATTAAATTAGGATTAATAATGACGATGATAATAAATGCATTACTTAATGTTAGTTAGTCAACACTTAATTTACAATGTTTTACACAGACAAGACTGAAACAAGATTGAAATTTTAGACAAGATTGAAATTTTAATAGTTTCAAAAGGAAAAGTTACAAAGCAACACGTATAATTTCACTACCTGAAGCCACACCTTGAATTAACTCTGAACTTGGAAGGTTTTTGCAAGGTAAATCCATTCTTTATTTACTGAAAAGAATTTTTTTAGGTTATTTTTACTAGTTTTCATACTAGTAGCACATGTAGTTTTCATTTTCTAAAATATTCCATTTAAATTTGTATATTTTTATTTTTCCATGAAACATGACTGATTTGGCATTGGCATTGGCATTTTGGATATTTGTATTTACAATGATGGCCAATTGGTCTAAATGTTCCTAGGTTTCTACTCATGAACAGCTACATCTGCTGCTGACATGTACTTCAACATGCATAGATGTCCTTGCCATTAAATGTATCTCTGGAGTGTGTTGTGTGAGCCGAGTGTGTTTTGTTGCCGTTCTGCTGTAAACAGGATGTTATCAGTGGTGGAGATCATGTACAAATTTGTAATCCTTCATGCGCTGAGCTCATAACATTATCTGTGGCGTTTGGACACGCTGCATCCATGTGGTGGGAACAGAGGAGAATTCACAAGAGAGCGTGTCACAGGGTGCATGCTGGGAAATCTGCTTCGGTGAGAGGAGTGTGTGTCCCCTTGGGCAGGATTTAGGGAGTGCATTTATTACAGCAGCATATTTCCACTGTGTACAGGCACAGATACTGGCAACAACAAGGTGTGTGTGGGTGTGTTGATGATGGCAAATTGTGTGTGTGTGTGTGTGTGTGTGTGTGTGTGTGTGTGTGTGTCTGTCTGTCTGTCTGTCTGTCTTTCTGTTGGAGGGGCAAAGCGTAGGGAAGAAAGGATTTTATTGTATTGTGAGGAAATGTTTGACAAATATTGTTTATTTTTATTTTTGTTTATTTAATCTAACCCTTTTTGTGCAATGAAATTATGATATGCAATGTATTGAAATTTTCTTAATTTCTAAAATTGTTTCATATTTTTTGTATTGTATTTTATATTTTTTTTACACAATTTTTACATTTCTCAAACATTTAAATTCTATATTGAAGAAATTTTACTTATGCTATTAACCCAAATGTTAATACAACATTTTGAAATAGTTTACATTGTTTTTAACTAAATTGTATTTTGAAATTTTCACCCAAAATATATTTAGTTTATTTTGAATATGTTTAATTTTTTTTCTCCAATTGTGTTTTGAAGAATTTTTACTTACATTATTTACAAAATAATTATAATATCATTATAAGATACTGTACAGGTCCTTGTGAAAATATACAGCCCCTGTGGCTTTTTGCTACCAAACAACCTAGAATTAAAATGCATTATTTGAGGGTTTGTATCTTTTCATTTACAGATGTCTACAACTTTGAACATTTGATTTTTTTTATTGTGAAGCAAACAACACATAGGACAAAATAACAGAAACCTCACTGTATATAACTATTCACCTCTCTAAAGTCAGTACTTGGTAGAGCCCCCCCTTTACAGCAGTAACAACTGCAAGTCACTTTGGATAAGTCTCTATAAGCTTGTGTCATCTTGCCACTGTGATTTTTGTCCATTCCACAAGACAAAACTGCTCCAGATCCTTCAAATTAGATTGTTTCCTGTGGTGAATAGCAAGTGCATTAGCACTAATTTTGGATCATTGTTTTATTGGAAGGTGAACCTCCGTCCCAGGCTCAAATCACTGACAGACCGAAATAGACTTTTCTTAAGAATATCCCTGTGTTTAGCACCAACCATCTACCCCTTGACTCGGAGCACTTTCCCAATCCATGCTGCTGAGAAACATCCCCACAGCATGAAGCTGCCACCACCATGTTTTACAGAGGGGATAATGTTCTTGGGGTGATGAGATGTGTAGGTTTTTCTTGGGACATAACAATTTCCTTCCTCCCACATGCCTTTTGGCAATCTCAAAACAAGCCATTAATCTGTTAGTGAAAGCATTTTTCTGGCCATTCTTCCGTAAAGCTGAGCTCTATGGAGTGTATGGCTTTATTGTGAATGTATGGATAGATACTCCTGTCAGAAACTCTGCAGCTCCTTCTTTATTTATTTATTTTTTATTTTTTTCAGAAATTTACTTTGTCTACAATTATTTCCATGCTTTTGTACTTTACAATTGTATAAGATATTTATGACCTGCATTATTTTCTGATTAGTCTTAGATACAGAGTATTTAAAAATCTGAATTTTATGCACATTTGCATTATAAATCCTATGTAAAGGACATGTTGTCAGGCAGGGATGGAGGCCAGGCACGAGCAGGATATAGTCCAGTGTCTTTATTAGAAACACCGCGCTAACAAACCAATCAGAGGAAAGTACAAACAACGTAGTTGATTACCGAAAAAGGGGTCAATGCACAATAACTTGGAATATCAGACGGAATCGCAGAGTATAGCTACAAAGGGCTAATACTTGGCAAGGAAACCAGGGGAGAAACCAGTATATATGGGCAGGAACACAGGTGTCAGTAATCCGGTGATTGTGACCTGATCATGTGACCCCTGGAGGAGGGGATCAGGTCACCAATGGCATGCTGGGTCGTGTAGTACATGACACATGTAAAAAATGTATGTTTAGTAAATGCCTGCTTACTATTAAAATTCATGCTTTGAAAAAACTGTGACTGAGTGGAGTGTAGAAGCCTAATTACACACACCTGGCCATATGGAGAAGTGCAAATCCCAATGTATTTTCATCCTGTGCCTGATTGGCTGACACAGCATTGTTTAAAGATGACAGAATGAGGTTTACCATCAGAAATACACATACTGGGTCAGACCTATTTAGAATGAACACACACACACACACACACACACACACACACACACACGCACACACACAGAGGAAATCCCTCCCACAGCTCAGCTAATTAATATTTTCCTGGAGTATCTTTCCTTCTTTCTATAATTCCCTTTATCTATTTCCTTCAACCTGTCACATTCCCTCACATTTCTTGAAATTTAATCACTCAATTGAAATGCTGTCTTGGGCAGCGTGGTGGTTACCACGTTTGCCTCCCAGCACTGGGGTCTTGTGTGAGTTTCCTCCCTTTTTTTCCCATGTTCCAAAAACATGGATCAGGTTAATTACCCTACAAAGTGTTTATATGTGTGCGTGAGTGAATGTATATATGTCTGTATGTATATCTGTCTCAAGTGAACCTGCCTAGTGCTCGTTGTAGTCCTCCTGGTGGATGGTCATTTCTGGTGTGGAGTCTCACCGGTGTGTGTTGGCTGAGCGTGATTGTGTAGAGTACTGACTGTGATGCACCCTTGGGGATCTAGAAAGGCACTATTTAAGTGTAACTAACTAACTCATGTAAACCTGTTCTTGCTCTGTCTCTTTGGAGAAATCAGTGAAAAGAAACAGAAACATGTTGACAATTTATAATCATTCGATAATCATTGTACACTAATTCACTAAGTAATACTAAGAGTCACTCTATACTACTCCTATGATGACTCTATAAACAGCACTCTATAAACACTCCAGAACCATTATGGATCACTCTATAATACTTTTATAAGCACTTTAGAACCATTATATAATGATTGTACGCCCTCTATAATCACTCTGCAATACTGCTATCTTCTAGAAATCTAAAATCATTCCATAACCTTCTTATAATATTTCTATAATCACACTAAGATCATTCTATAAATTACCAATACTTCTATTATCATGATCTTTGTATAATCACACTACTACACTTCTATAATCACTTAATAAATACCCTATAATCACTCTATTATCACTAAAATATTCTATAATCATTCTATAAACATGTAATACTTCTATAATCTCTCTATATTATTTCTATAATCACTCTGTGAATTTCCTCACTGTGGGACAAAGGACAAAGGATCTTATCTTATCTTATCTTATCTTATCTTATCGTATCTTATACTACTTCTATAACCATTCTATAATCATTCTATAATCATTCCATAATATTTCTAAAACCATTCTATAGTACTTCAATAATCACTCTATAAAACTTCTATTCTCACTCTACAACCATTTCAATCTAATAATCAATCTAATCTAATACTCCATAAATATCCTATAATCACTCTATTATCACTTAATCATTATATAATTTTTCTATCCATCCATCCATTCTTCTATTATCTGCCACTTATCCGGGGCCCAGCCTAAGCAAAGAGCCCCAGACCTCATTCTCTCCAGCCACCTCTCTTAGTTCTTCTACTGGGATTCCAAGGCATTCCCAGGTCAGCTGAGAGATATAAACTGTCCAGCATGTCCTGGGTCTTCCCTGGGGCCTGCTTCCAGACATGCCCAAAACACATCACAAGGGAGGCAATCAGGAGGCATCTGAACCAGATGCCTAAACACCCTCAGCTGGCTTCTCCCGACATGAAGGAGCAATGGGTCCCCAGATGACTGAACTCCTCACCCTATCTCTAAGGGAGAGTCCAGCAACCCTGCTCAGAAAGCTAATTTCAGCCACTTGTACTTGGGATCTCATTCTTTTGGTCACTACCCAAAGCTCATGGCCATAGGTGAGAGTCAGAATGTAGTTTGACCTGTAAATTGAGAGCCTTGCCATTCGGCTGAGCTCCATTTTCACCACAACACTACAGACACTGCCTCGATCCAGCTGTCAACCTCCTGCTCCATCTTTCCCTCATTCATGAGCAAAATCTAGAGGTACTTGAACTCCTCCATTTAAGGCAGGAACTCCTTCCTATCTCTGAGAAGGCGTTTCACCCTTTTGAGTACCATGGTCTCAGATTTTGAGTTGCTGATTCTCTTCCCAGCTGCTTCACACTTGGCTGCAAATTGATCCAGCAAGAGCTAGAGGTCCTGGCTCAATGAAACCAACAGGATGAAATCATCCAATAAAAGCAGAGGCTTAATCCCTAGGCCACCAAATCAGACACCTTTCATCATTTGGCTACACCAAGAAATTCTGTCCATAAATATTATGAACAGAATCGGTGACAAAGGGCAGCCCTGACAGAGTCCGACTACAATCTGGGAACTAATCTGACTTACTGCCTGCCATGTAAACCAAGCTCCTGGTGGACTGGTACCAGTCCGTAGAGCAATTGGTCCCGGGACGCACAGTAATCCCCCAAGGAACAAGAGCAGTTGCTGACTGCCTTCTGGATGGGAACAGGATCTGGAGCAGTAGACTCTGCCTTCCAGATCACGCCAAACAGGGTCTCCATGGCATCACGTGCCCTCCTCGCCTTTCTAGAGGTAGGACCCAGTTTCTTAGCTGCTCTCATTGCCAAGTCCATCACTTCAGGTACTGCCTGAAGCAGCCATGGCACAAGACCCCAGTGCCCTCAGCGGTGCAGGCTCAGTGGTGCTCCCCGCTTCCCCCTCGGGGCTCGGGGAGCTGACTCCACTGAAGCTGCTGGGACATGGCTACTGGACTGAACAGTCCATCGCACATGGCTCAGGAACTGCCAGACATCTGGCTTGTCTTTCAGCCCAGACCCCTCATTAGCCCTGTCCCAACATGCTTCCTCGCCACATCAGGCTCGAGAGTCACAGATCCATGTGTTTAAGAGCACATGGGGAGAAACAACAACTAGGACAAGACAGGAAGACAAGAGGTGAACAGGACTGACATGTGACAATTGGTGGGTGTTGTGTTATTGCAATGTGACTTTCAAGAAACTGTCACTTTAAAATACTGCAGTCTTAAGCTGGATCAGAAAGATGGTTAAAAATTGCATGCTCTGAGCTGTCATTTTCCTCACTATCTGCATTTCAAGGGCTCAGCTTAAAAAAAAAACAAAAAAACAAAAAAAACAGTGCAAATAAATCATGACAGACTTTAGTGGTTGCATTTGCTAGCAGTCTAAACCATCAATAGTTTTGAGTTTACCCACTTGTATTTATTAAATAATTGAGTTGTTTTTTCCCTGTGCATCATATTTGTTGTTCACAATGTCTTAGTATTTGTTACACTGTGACAAATATTCCTATACAATTACAGTAAAATACTGATAGATGTGTTTTCCAGTAATTCACCCAGTTACTACAAAAATTTAATTAAACAGTTAATGACTGTAAAATTCATTATAGTATTCTGTTTTATGTGAAGTGTACAGTAAAGCAGAACTGCAGGTTAGCAGAATTTTTACATGGCTAAATTAAGGAGTTGTTTGGGTTTTTTTTTGCTTATACAGCATCATACATTTATTTTATAATTTTATTTTTTTTTATAAATAAAATAATATATGTATTATTTTGGACCACTGTCAAGTATTATGAAGAACTACAAATGACCTACTCTGAATGATGAATTTCCAACTGGATTTCTAAAATTTGTGAGAAATGTTTTTGTATTCAAATTCATACTAATATTTCAAATGTATTTGTGTTTTTTGTTTTTTATATGTATACTAATTTACATAGCATTGGGTCTCCTGACAACAATTACTAGCATATGTAAATATTTTAAAACTTTTTGGTGAATAAAAGTATGTCAAACTTTCAAAACATCTTACAAAGTTGGCTAAACGGTTAAATGACATTTTGCTCAATACTGGCATCCTGTGTCCTGTATTTTATCATGTACTCTTTTTAACTCAGGAATAACTTTCTGCCCTTTATGATGTAATACAATATTCAAGTATGTCTTCCTTCACAGATGAAGGAAATATTGCAGGAGTTCTGTGAGCCAATTAAGCAACAGTAGAATTCAGCTGAAAAACTCGTACAACAACCTGACTCTTAGAGTGAAACCCATCAAGAATATGAACACAAGGAATTTCCTCTACTGCCCGACCAGCTCCATACCACATGCATTTATTAGTCAACACTTTATATAAAGTGGGACAAATAAAAATCCTTTCGATTTTTGAATCTCCAAAGAGTTTTTCACAAAAATACGTAAAATTGTAAAACTGTAAAATAAATACAAATCTAATTAAAATGTAATGAGTGATGTTATTACACTTATAATTATATTAATATAAATAAAACAGCAAAAGGAGAGTGATATTTATTTTCAAGCTTACTGTGCCATGAGTTAGATCCATCCACCTCCAGCCAAATCCTTTTATCAGACATGAGTGGACATCATGCTCCATATGCTGAATTTTCTTTCTGCATGTTGTGCATGTCATTTGTGTCTACAATTTATGCATTATATGGCTGAAGGCTTTCATGTGTGTCTGTGGGTGGAACGGAGCAGATGAAGAAAGTCATGTTGAAAAGAAGCGAACAACAGTGGATGTCTTGCATTAATTTTGAGATTGCTCATGCTTGTTTTTTGCGTCCATGCACAAAAGTCCTATTCCAACAACAGAAGAAACATCAGAGAAACAGAGAAGCAGTGGTTAAGTGGATAAAGAAACATGAATGTCTGAATGACTGGACATTCACATTTCTGTGTATAGTGATAAAAATGGGATAGAGCAATCTTCACTCACTTTAATCCCAAAACAACAAAACCACAGTCTACACCAGAGGCACTCTTTCTGATCAGTCTGTGTCTTTAATTCAGTTGGATTGCTCAATGATAACTGATGTGTAATGATAACGCTATGTGTATCACATCTGTGGGTTACTCTATTCCTGAGTTACAACTCCTAGAAGATGGTAATATTGCCCACAATGTTCGGATCTCAGATTCTAAGAGTTAAAAGTGTTTTAATAAAATGTTTATTTTAGTTTATTTCATTTATATTTTCATTATTTATATTTCCTGCTCATACAAAACAATTTAGAGGTAATTAAATAAACATCAATAGAAATGACCACTGAATATGTGTTTTGTGTTTAATTCTAAACCCCATTTTTGAATAATGGTCACTGAAAAACAAAAACCACTGCATGATTATGTTCTTCCACTCAAATTCTGCAGCTATAGACTTCAGCATGTTGAATAAGACACATGACTTATTGTCATGTATATTATGATGGTTAGACTGTGCTGCAGGTTAAACAAGAATAGATAATAAAACAATACATCATACATCATGTATACATAGAAGGTGATTTTTCTAAAGATTGAACAGAAAACATTTGTCATTTAATAGCTTTTCATGGATGAACCACCTGAGACCTGTCTGCCATATATAATTTTGTTGTAAAAATCTAAAGCTTTTTTATTTAGTTGTGTCCTTCGTGCTGAGAAATATGTCTGAAAGAATATAGTAAATGCCAACCACCAGAATACATATGAAATGTTTATTTATTTTATTTATTTATTTAAATTGTACTGAAAAGTTTGATAATTTAACAACTTTTAAAGGCAATATCCAGCTGTGGGCTTTCAGTCTGTCCCCGCTAAAGGACTCAGCATTTTGATTTCAGCTAAAATGCACATTTTGCACATACATTCTGTGGAAAATTAAAAATAACCCTAGACTCAGCCCAAAAAGTGGAGACTTTTATATCCTATAAGACTTTTTGCCTTTTTTCCAGAAATGGAGCTATGACTTATTAGAATTCAGTGATTGAATAAGGTGGATGGGACAAGAAGATCAGAACCTCAATAGTTCATACGTTAAAATTTTTAATTTATTTCTGGGGCACATCACGAAAGGGGATTTATGGATTTGAAGCAGCCTATGACTAAACCACTTCCACATCTTACCACAGCTCAAACATTATTCAGATTGGTAAGAGTAGGAGGAATTTGGAAAGTTTTATTAAAAATTCAGAACTCAAGGGCAGATATTTTGGTTTCAGAATCAGGAAGACAATATTAATATGACTAGCATAATCGTGAAAATAGGGTGTGCTGTAACCATGAAAATAGGTAAACACCAATAAAGATAATTGATATTTATTTCTACTATGATATGATAATTATTTGGATTACAGAGCACAAGAAATGGCATTCTAAGGCATAAACCCTTGAAGTAAAGTGAATAATTTTAAGATGTGAGACAACTGTGAAGTGATCCCAAGCCCATAAAACAACAATAAGAGAGAAAAATAAACAATGACACACTTGAGACCTAGCAGTTCAAGACACAGGAAAGGTCTTTATTGATTCTTTAGCAAATTGAGCTCCCATATTTTCCTCTCTGTCTTGATCATCCAGCTTGCTCTGCTAAAACGTCCATAGTTTGTGAGCACCACAACATGGTTTGTGAGTATCTTGGGAAGAGTACCATGGGATCGCTCTGCTCTACTTCTCCTAGTGCCCAATTAGGCATGCTCAGTGGTGTATGGAGCCTGAACCACGGTGGATCCAGGGTTAGTGGGATATGGACTGGGGATGGGTGCATTGGGCTTGGAGAAATGGAGCATGGGGTTGGAAATCTGCACTGCTGGACATCCAGCCCCAGAGGCTTTGGCTGGGGTGCACAGAATAAGCAGAACAAGCATAGGCCTTGGCTGAGCTATAATACAGAAAGCTGCACTGGTCTGTTGAAGAAATGTGGCAGCTGTAGGATGCATGAAATCAGTTTCAAAATTCAAAAAACATAATGATGCCTAATTGGCTTCTTGCTACAGCTAGCAGTCATGATTGGACAACATTATGTCAAGCAATTGTCAGGTTCAGAAATAATTTTATCAAGTAATACATAGGGTCAAATGGGAATTTTGTCATATTATAGTCAAGTTAAGTTAGAATTTTTCAGGGAATATTCAGATCAAAACAGAATTTTGTCAGGCTATAAGCAGGTTACAACTTTTTGGGGCTACAGTGAGGTTCAGCCAGAAATCTTTTGGGCTACAGTTGGGTTTAGGTAGACTTTTGCTGGGCTATACTCAAGTTCAGGCAAGAATCTGTTGGGTTACAGTTGAATTCACTCAGAACTGTGTTGGGTCGTAGTTGAGTTCAGGCAGAAATTTGCTGGCCAACAGAATGGTTAAGGTAGAATTTAGCTGGGCAACAGTTTGGTTAAAGCAGAATTTAGTCAGGTGTAGACAGAATTTAATTGTACTACACTTAGACTGAGACAGATACCTAAACTTGAAATAATTTTTTTAGGAGGAGCAGTCATAGAGAGTTGGTGGTGCTTAATTTTACTAAGCAGCATTGGAGTTAGGAAAAAATTGTATGGGGTTACAGACAGAATTCTGTCAGGTCATGTCAGACTTGAGTCAAACCATTTTCAGATTGTATAAAGGTTTGGACCAGGCTGCATAAAAGCTCTAGTTAAAGAGACTGTAGATAAAGTGAGATGGTTTATTTTTTTTTCATACGGTAGAGCTGTACTTGGCCTGAACTAAAATGTTCACTATATGTGTGTTGTGCACATAAACTCAGTAAGACAGGAAGAGAGGGTGAATCCTGTGGTGCTTCCTGAGAGCCATGTGGAATAGTAGGGATTGTAGGCGTAGTGACGTATCTTCCAGCTCTTTGAAGCATGACCCTTGTGTGTGTGGGGGGGTGTGAGTAGGTCTGCATGGTGTGGAGAAAGAGATTTTCTGGGCAATCCTTACACTCATACACTCCTACGTCGTCAATACTTTCAGTATATGTGTGTGGAAGTGAACAAATGATTGTGATGACAAGGAAGAATGATAAAAACAAGAAGAGCGTGCAAGATCTCCAAAAATATGTTATATGTAACTAAAATACACCACAATGATTTTGTAACATTTGCATGATTTGCAGTTGTTTCACACTTTTATTTCATATATACTGATTGTGCTGTTTAGTCACAAAGCAGCTTGCCATGTACACAGAGTAATGGAGCGTCTAATAAAGTAATTAACCTTTAGAAACCTAGGCCAATTTTGTGGGATGCTTTCATATTTTGATGTAATTTTATTCAGCAAAAATATTAGAAAAGCATTTATAGGAGCATTATAGGAGCATTTATTATTTTCAGGAGGTCTAAGGATACTGAAAATTGTCTTCATCTGAGATATAAAAATTAAGGGAATTGAAATATTTGAATGAGTATGACCATATTCTGGTTAAAAGAAGCACCTACATTTTTTTTTTGTTTTTGTATAAGGACTAAATTGCAGTTTATATCTCAGAAATCCTGTAGGAAATTGAGTACTCTCTGTGTTTTCGAGCTGATAATACCAATTAAATATTTGTAATTATTAGGTTTACAAGGACATTTATATTAATAAGTTCTTCAAAATACTTGACAATAGTCTAAATAAAAATGTAAAATTGATCAAATTAAATAACCTGAATGTGCTTTATTATTTTTCTAATTTATGTATCAGTATTATCCCTTCTCATTAGTTTTATTCTGAAATTTGAACATTGTGTGAGTAAACAAAGAAAGCAGTCCCTTCCTTCTCATTCTCATTCTGTCTGCATGCAGGTTATACTCAACCTCTGTACATATGGGCAGAGCAGTAAACATACAGTAGCATCTAAACTAGAATTTAATTCTGTTGGAAAAAATTAAATTGTGCCATATTATAGTCAAGTTAAGTTAGAATTTTTCAGGGAATATTCAGATCAAAACAGAATTTTGTCAGCCTATAAGCAGGTTACAACTTTTTGGGGTTGTCAGAGTTAATAGATCAAAAATCTTGATTAAATTCTAAAATTTACATATTTTATGATAGATATGATTAGGGTTCGTGTAAGGGTAAGGGTAGGGGTTACATTATAATTAGGTTAGCATGACATTACAGGTAAACTTATGGGTTAGGGTAAGGGTTATATTATGTTTAGGTTAATCTTATGTTAAGTTCTCTAACTTGTTTCTAGGGGTGGGTTGTGTTAGTAAGCTGTGAATATGAATAAAGATCACACTATATTTAGTACATCTACATGTTTTAGTCATATGTGTATGAATTCCTCTTGAGACCAGGCAGTGTTTAACATTCCTTTAGAAAATTTTAAATTGTTTAACATGTTTAATATCTGGCACTCCTGCATTCTTACACAGCTTTGGATCCAAACCACACAGCTAAGATTCAAACCTGAATCCTACTAGCAGGGTTTTGAATTGTGAAGTCCTTTCCACATCTTTTTTTATTGAGATGGTCTTTCATTCACTTTTGTCAGTGAGCCTTGTGCATTGATTTTCATGATCAGCCTGTTTATCCTTCCCAGCAGAGACGTTTACCAGCAAACACTCTTCAACCACAGACACTCAACAGATTACATTAGACCAAAACATTGAGTGTGCAAAATCACCAATCTCAGTAGTACAGACAGAGATGCATCCATTTATAGATGCCCACGCTGTAGATCAATACAATAGATTGTTACACTCTAAGCTTTCTAGGCCCTGTTTTTTTTCCTTTTTCTGTCAAACTCAGAAACTTGTGTAGTGTAGATGAGACGGTCTACAAACAACTGGAGAAACTTCCCAAAAACTGATGTGCCAACTTGTTGCATACTCAAATCATCATTTCATACTCAAAAAGAATTGAGGCTATAATTGCTGCCAAAGGTGCTTCAACAAAGTATTAAGTAAAGAATGTGAATACTTATGTACACCTTACATTTATTGTGTTTCATTTTTAATAAATTTGCAAAGATTTCACACAACCTTTCACCCTTTGGCATGTGGGGTATTATGTGTAGAGTTTTATTTTTTTTGGGGGGGGGGATAATTGAATCCATTGTGAAACAAGGCTGTAAATGCTTTTCACTTTCACTGAATGTATATATTAGTTTCAAGTAAATTAAATATCTTGAATGTTAAATGTTACATGCAGCATATGATTATTAATGATTATTATCAATCTGAATTAGCAGAGGAATAATAAAATTGTCACAACAAAATTAACATAATGTTTAAAAAGTATTAAAAAACTATGTTTTCAAGCAGGAAATAATGGGAATATATGTCATTAATTGTCAGACATTGCTTCATCTTTGTCAGCCTAAAACTAGCTCTATTTTCATAGCTACAGTTTTCCATAGGGATTATTTTCACAGTCATTTATTAATGTATTATATGCTTAGCGGAAGATTCAGAGCAGGTCAGGCATGCATCTATTTTTTACTTTGTGTTGTTTAATTATGCAACCTACTTTTCACTCTGATCATCATTTTAAAATCAAACATCTGTGCCCCTATAATATATACAACTGCATACTGTTGTAATGTTCACAATTTTTTTGAGTGAAACACTCCACACAGATTAATGTGTTATATATCAGTAATTGGTAGATTTCCCTTGGCATCAATCTTATTAGCAGTATTCAACAATTTTAAACATCAGTATACAAATGTACATGGCTGATTCAAGGTTGGCAAATGGGCAGATTTTTTTTGAAAAGCTGAATCTAAATAAGTAACTGACCGCTCAGTGGTGGTATACACACACTCACACACACACAAACACACACACACACACACACACACACACACACACACACACACACACACACACACACACACACACACACACACTAGTCCATCTATGAAATAATTATAATATTATTAAAAAGCTAATTTGGTATCACAGTTTCATTAAAAAAGGTAAAAATCATGTTTTATTTTTTTCACTTCTCTGTACCCAGTGTAATCAATTATGTATGACCAGACCAATAGAAACTCTCTAATATTGTTAACAAAAGCTTTTACATTCACTTCCATTCAAAACGAATGTTGCCATGTTTCTCATTTGACAGTGAAGATATGCAAAATTTGTTTGTGTAAATGTTACAAATTTTCTTGAGATGATTTTTACATAGTACATCAAAGATGTACTAGTGCAACTCAAAAAAGTGAACATTATGGATTTTTTTGTTCAGAGACAACTAAACACTGGACCTGTTTTATGCCAGCATAAAGGAGACATATAACTCTTCCCTGCTCCCTCCGCTTGGAAGATCTGATCACAATCTATTTCATATTCTGCCTCTGAACAAACCCTTTGTACACAGAGATCCAGCAGTGACCTGCGCTGTGAAGAAATAGTCTAAGGAGTCTGACGAGGCTCTGCAGGACTGAAACCATAGTGTGGGAAGAATTGTGTGATCCTAAAAGGGGGGACATTGATAGTCTCACCCACTGCATTACAGACAATATCAACTCTCCAAAAACAAGCCATGTATGTTTGGATAAATCCTGACATAAAGGCTCTCCTAAAAGAAAGAGAAAAGGGCCTTCAGATCAGGTGACAAGGATGAGCTGAAAACTGTGCAGAGGGAGCTGAGAAGGAAAATGAAACAGGGAAAATACAACTACAGTAAGAAGCTGGAGGAACAGTTACAGCATAAAAAATGCAGTGGAGTTTGGAAAGGCCTTAAACCCATCCCTGGACACAAGAAACCTGACTCCCAGGTGGTGGGGACAGGAAATGGGTGAACAACCTCAATCTATTTTTCAATAGATTTGATCTCTCACCTGCCCCTCACCCCACACAGGCATCCCTGCTGAACCCTGACTCTGGGACACTACCTGCATGCTGCACTCCCACCTTCTCAACAGCTCTCAGTTCACTGCCACCCTATATTCCATATTCCCATATACACCCCATTGGTTCATCAGTTGGCAGCTCCATTCTGCAATTCACACACTCAGATACCCAGCCCCCCTGCTCCAGTCCCAGGTGAGGAATGTCCTAAGGATAATCAAGATGAGCAAAGCTGTAGGTCCGGATAGCATCAGTGCCAGTCCTGCACAAATCAGCATTACAGGGTCATTGATGACATGTTCAACATGAGCCTGAAGTTGGTACCAAAAACACCAAAATGACCTCAACAGCCACTCATCTGATGAAGTCACTGGAGAGGCTCATCCTAACCTGTCATGCATCCATGGACCCTCTTCAGTTTGCCTAACGGCATGGTATTGTTGTGGATGATACTGTCATCTTTTTCTACACAGAGCTCTTTCTCTACTTCTCTACTTCTCTACTGGACTACCTTACCAACTGACAACAGTATGTGAGGGCTGAGGACTGTCTCTCAGACAAGGTGGTCAGCACAGGGGCCCCCTCAAGGAATGATCCTAGAACCATAACTCTTCACCCTGTACACTACTGACTTCATATACAGCTCACCAACCTGTTACCTCCAGAAGTACCTTGTGAATTTCCCAGTGAAATTCCCCAGAATGGGACTAATAAAGGATTATCTAATCTTCACTGATGACTCAACATTTGTCAGAAGATAGTGAGTACATTCAACTGATTCAGGACTTTGTGGACTGGTGCTTGCAGGAATACTTCTACATATGGTTCTATGTGAGAATGAAATAACTGATGGACACAGGGGCAGACACACCCCTCTACCAGTGAACATCAAGGTAATGGACATTGAGAGAGTGGAAACTTACAAGTACCTCAGTGTTCACTCAAAAACACCAAACTAGACTTTCAGTTAACAACATTGCACTTTGCTAAAGAAGACAGAGCAGACTCCACCTACTGAGAAAACTGAGGTCATTTGGAGTGCAGGGAGCACTCCTGAGGACCTTCTTTGACACAATGATGGCATTTACCATATTTTATGGTGTGCTCTGCTGGGGCAGCAGTATTTTAAAGGCAGACAGGAAGAGGTTGAACTTCATTAAGAAGTCTAGGTCTGTCCTGGGAAGACCCTTATTTCCAGTGCAGGTGATTGGAGACAGAAAGATGTTAGCCAAGCTTGCATCCATGCTGTAAAATGACTCCCTCACCATGCATGAGACTCTGATAACACTGGGCAGCTCCTTTAGCTACCCTAATCATGTGATGAAGCAGCATTGCAGGCCCTTCCTTCCTGCTGTTGTTTGACAGCTGTCAGCAGACCATGGACAAAACCACAGTATTACATTTCTCAAATACAACCTAATGTGCAATACTTCTTCCTTCTCCCCATGTGCAATTATCTGTACTATATCTGTATTTTTTATTTGTTTATTATAATTTAGATACTATACTGTATATACTACAGTTTATCTATTCTTGTATTGAATACTTTGCTATCCCTTTGCTGCTGCAACACTGTGAATTTCCCCACTGCAGGAATAATAAAGAATAATTTTATCTTATCTTATCTTGCCATTGACAGCTGAAGTCTGATAGAAAATTAATTTGGCCATGCTGTCTCTGGATGGGTAGATGGTGCTCTCTCGCCACATTAAACTCAATGTGCTGCTGGATGGAATAGGTGTTAGCCTTTGTATCAGAGCTGGGGACCCAGCACTTCCCTTCGAGTAATGATGCCAAATGGCGGCAGTTCAAAAAGAGGTAGTGAATTACTACACATGTATTGGAGGAGGCATGTGCTTGTCCTTAACCTCCTAGTGTTAGAAGCATCCTATGTGATAAGTGAAGAGTCCTTGTGAGGTTGAGCAATTAGTACTTCCAAATTACATAATTATGGCAATATATATATATATATATATATATATATATATATATGCTAACATTTTATATGAAATTATAAACACAAATTCATTTTTCACAATATTCTAATTTTCTGAGATGCTTTAATATATATTTAATGAGATCGTATTCAGTCAAGAGAAAGCATGCTTTCCATCATTCAATTTTTCACTGCCTCCTATCTAATTTCAACTCAACCCTGAAACAACAATGAATGATGTGGCCATTCTTCACCAACGGTTTCCTTCTGGAGAACACCTGTCCACTTGTCTGTCTGACCAGTCTCAACACACATCAAAAAAAAAAATCAAACATGGACACTTGTTTGTGTAGCAAGTGGGGCAAAAAGAGTCCTGCTATCAAATCAAATCAGAAGTGAAAAAGTTCTGACAGTGAACTTCACTGTAAAAATGCCCTGTCAGTAGTTCTCTCTCTTTTTCCCCATTCGTCTTTCCCTCTATCTCTCTCAGCACAGGTTGCACTTTCTGGCTTTGCTAACATTCCTAATCCATTTCTTTTTCTTGGAGCTTTTTTCTTCACATCCTTTTTAGCTCTGCCAAAGCCGAACCTGCTACCAGAGAACGCTTGCGTCTCTCTAGCGCTCACCAACCCTTCTCTAATTTACTTTATCACTGTGGTGAAAATCAATGTGGACCAAATGAATCAGTCTGGCTGTCTGAGCTGCTGTGAAATGGCAATGATAGCCCTGCTCAGACTGGCCTCGGATCAGCTGTGATCAATAACCAGCCGCCCTGCAAAATGAGCGCACCAGATAACCATCAGTGAAAAGAACCTTCTACCATTTTCTTCACTTTAAATGCACTCATAGAGCTACAGGAGGGCTCAGAGCTCTTTTTCAGATCTGGTTTCTCCCATGCATCAAGTTCACAAATGTCTAGAGAGAGGTATACATTTATTCACTGCTTGAATCTGTTTTAAGTCACGTGGAATTGACCTTTTATAAGATTCATTCAGAAGATTTCTCAGTAAAATGTATGTACTTCAGTGCAGGTAATGTACAGTATACAATCATACAATAAAATAATTGGAACAAACCCATTGCTAGAATATGGTGTTTTTCTGAGACAGTTTCGATTTCAGCAGCACATTACCCCTAGACTCATTATTGACATCATGTTTACATTAAAAACAATTCTCTAAAATAGTGGATTTCATTCAGATAGATTGTAAATTAAAGGATTAAGAGGAGTTGAAAATCTGTGTTTACATGCATGCTACATGCAATACAATCCAAAATTATGTGCATGTGTAAAGTACCAGTAAGAGTACTCATGAACATGACAATTAGCATCATGTGAGTTTAAAGGGAAAGAGGAGCAGCAATGTGTGACCTGCAACATTATGAAGCATGTAAGCTGGGTGCTTATCGCATTGGAAATTACGAAAACCATGACAAGCACAGGTGGAAAGAATTTTTATGAAAGTATTAACAGTGCAAGTAAATAATTCTATGATGCAGCAGTCGTTCATGATTTCATGTAAATTAAAAAGATGATCTCACCCCCACAGAACATACCATTAGGGCAACTGAGCCCATTGTGGTTTTCCAGTAATAATGCATGCTGCTATTGCCTTATACAAGCCAGCCTCTTGTGCTGTGTACAGCACAGTCTCCCACTGAAACACATTCACTTAAACTTTCCAATTGGGAATCAGAAACAGTTGTATGCATGGCTATTATTCTTGTATTTGATGGATTAAAGTATTTAAGGCAAGCACCTCTTTTAGTCACCTAGAAACTGTATTTGGAATGGCCTCAATCAGACTAGTCAATTATGAATGAGGTGTATGCATGGACATTGCCTGTTTTGATGAATGCATAATCAGAACCAATGTTAAATTCATGACCCCACAAATAACAGCAATTTTCAGATATTTTTTTCTCTGCTTGATCTAGTCTAGAATAAATGTGCCAAATAAATACACTTATTAATGAACTCAAAAATAATACTTTTATATATTCTGAAGTTTTATCTATTTTCAATCCTTTCCTTAATAAAACCCATTTGTAGTTTATTATTCTATGACTAGTTTTGTGATAAAATGAATAAAACCGGGTGTCCTGGTGGTGTGTTTGTAGAAATCTATATTCTGGCTGGGAGCATTGAGGAGGAATCTGGAACCAAAACTTCATACTTTCAGCTCGAAAAATATCAAATATTAATTTTGAAATAAGAAATACTTTCATTTTATTGTACCAATAGTTGTTTGTATATGCTCTCCTTGTCTATAATCAATGCAATTAAATTGTTTACAATTATCATGTTTCACATCAGAGAATCTGTGTCCAGCCCACACTACAGGATATTGAGTCATAACTATTAAACGTTTCATATTTACAATTTTTGATTGGTGCAGCCCGGCTGCTCAGGGGCAAAAGTAAAGATTGAATTATAGCCACAACAGGATTATTTAGGAAGATCCTTATTTGTGATGACCTTGAAATCAGCAAACCTTTCACTCTTTTAAAAGGAACATACCTGAACGGTGTTAGCCTGAAATGTCATGTCAAAATATTAATTGGTGAAGGGCTGTCAAATGTCCGCAAAACTTCAGAGATGGAATGTCAACTCATAATTCATGTCACCTTGACATGAGAAAACTGGCCAGTGGTTAAGCTCACTGACAAGATAACACCTCCCAATTTATACAGCTATAAATATAAATGTAGATGTAACATGCATATAGAGCCATTGTGCATCTCACACACGGGAATTTGTCCTCTGCATTTAACTCATCCACATGATGAAACTTGTGTGGGCTTTGGGCCCTAGTGTGTGAATTCACTAGCATGTTTAAATTGACAAACTAGGGGGCAGTGAGCACAAATGAGCACACTTGCCTGGAGTGGCAGACAGCCCTATCCACTTTGTCTTGCTCAAGGTCACTCCAGACATGTCCTGCCAGTTCGGGAAATCACAAGGATGGATCCCTAACCACGAGGCCACGCTGTCCCCTGAGGTAACACTCCATAACTTATATGCCATGCTATTGCATGACTTTTGGCATGTCAGTGTAAAATAAAATCAATCAAGTATTGAATTATTATTCTCATTTGAACATGTCTCTTTTCCAAAGAAATAAAAAATAAAATAAGTCTTGTTATTATTTAAAATGGTCATAGTAGAGATTTGTAAGGAATAAATCCATCAGGCCATTGCTGTTCAGAACAACCTGTACCTTTCTATTTTACTTTTGCCAAGGAAAGTCCTTTATGGTCCTTTTCCTACTTTTTTTAATGTAAATATCAATCACACTCACACTCTCTTTCACTCTTCACATTATGAGTACACCCTTAACTCTGGAAGTGTGAAGTGAATACATAAGTGAAGACAGAGTGCAGATGCAATTTGTTCATACAAAATAAAGAAAGAAGAAGAACGTGAGCAAGAGAACTCAAGCAGAGGTAATCAAATGTGAATTGCAAAATCAAAATCAAATCACAGTGCTGCTTATAAAGAATCTGGCCTTCAAAAAATTTCCACACAGTTTTGCTCACATTGTTCCGGCAAGAATGCCTTCACACATTCCTATTTATATCAGTAATCAGCTCTTGATGTGAATATGCAGCACTCGCCTGCCACAACAGTTCTCTGCATGATTCTCTGAGCAAAGGCCGATCTTCTGGCCTGGGGGAAAACTGATCACCTGAAGCACAAACTCAAGCAAATTCTTGGGCCTAGATTACTGGAAAAGCAGGGCAGTGAACAGTGAGATATGAGGGAGAGAAAAGTGAGAGAAATTAGAATGCAGTTTGCACAGTGTTGCCATCCATTTTAATAAAGCTCATTCTCTCTACAGAAGCATGAAGCCTTGACCTTGTTAGGGACGAACTGTTATTGTTTTCAACCCATGTTGCAAACTTGACTTGATCATACAGGTTTCTCATCTACAACATCCAGAGAGTCTAACTCTTTCTGAATAAGGAGGACAAATAGGCACTTCAGTTGTCTCCTCAAGGCTAACCGGAACTCTTTGCCTGGTCTGAGTGCAGTCATTCCATTTAGCTAATCTAAAATACAGCAACAAGACTTCTTCAATCTTCAGTACAGCTATGTCACCATTGCTGGATACCATTCACTAGTTTCCTGAACATTTATTTAATAAATGTTTTACATTTGCTGAAAATCAGCCAATGAAAATCAGACATTGCTTTTTAACAGAATAAAAATGAACACTGGCTGAATAATAGACCTACTGTGCTTTGTCCATCTGTGCAATGAAACACACACATACACACTAGTGAATTCACACACTAGGGTGCAGTGAGCACATGTTCCCATAGTGGTGGGCAGCCATTTCCACAGAACCCAGGGAGCAGCTGCGGAGTTAAGTACCTTGCTCAAGGGCACTTCAGTCATATCCAACCTACCAGTCATAAGGCTCATTCCCTTACCACCAGGCCATGGTACTACTGTATGCATGGCTACTTGAGCATGTAAGAGTGCAACTTGTACCACATTCATCTTGTGTGAACCACAAAATGTCTCAATGCTTCCTCAAAAACAAAACACCATCTGCAAGAGCAGAGATGAACACAGCTTTTTGTAATTTTTATTTATTTTTTATTTATTTTTCAGCACTTCCTTGCCATAGGTTAGGTTAACAGAATGTGCCATTTAAAAATGTTAAACAGCCCATACTTGAACATACCATGAGAACAAAAGCAGCAGGAGAGTGAGGGCCTCAATGTTTGACATACCCCTGCTTTAATGAAAATCATATCAAGAGCAGGCACAATGCAGGTGTATATGGGTATGCATTTGGGCTATCATTTGTGATCAGATCACCCAGGATGCATGTTAATGCAAGGTGTTACCATTCCTCTATCCATAGTGTCATATGTTCACTTGGAATATGCCATATAAGGCATTACCACCCACAGTGGACAGTGCAATGGGTGATCACAATCAATGATCTGTTCTGTTCAAACAGACAAACACACTGACAGAAATCCCATCCACATCCAATGTAGGAAGCCCCATCTGCATCTCCCACAGCTCAGTTCAGCTTCATTTAGCTTTCATGGGATATGTTAAAAGTCATGGGACATGATAAATAGTTGATGCCCCATTTTGGCATGTCATGTATTAAATGCTTGTGAAATTGTTATAAATTAATATGACATAATTATAGAAATGCTTACAACAGCTCTTTATTTTTATGGGAATTAATATGAGGAAGGTGTATTGTACCCCTGCTTTCCGAGTAGCTCCATAGCCATGCCATAAAATGTGGAAGTGTTGTATCAGTATGATTTCTGCTGCAGTTTGAGTAATAGGCTGGAGGAGGCCACTGGGACATAAGAGGGGCAAATACAGCTCAGCATTGCTCTCTAATTCATCTACAATTAAATACTCCTGATAGGTTGATTAATGACCAAGGTTTTTCTTTCTAACACGTGGAATGGGACTCTCTCTCCCACTCTCTCTCTCTCAACCCTCCCTTTACACAATCTGTCTTTTTTTCCAACAGAATCCCATTTTACTTTTTTTCCTCTTTTACTTTTAAGTAAAAGCTACAAATTCCCTTGCTATGTTCAAGCCCCAACTTATTTATATATGTGTAATAATATAATATCTATTTTTTTCCTGAAATTGAACTAAATAAATAACTAAATAAATGTGCATGGAATGAGGTCTGACAGGTTTAATCAGCAGAGAATGAATGGGGCTGCTTTCTACATAACGTATCTTATAAACATCCATTTGGCACGCGTCTGTGGCCCGGACCGATTGCACTGGCCTCAGGGAATCAGTGCTGATGGCAGTTTGTGATTAAGAAAGCCTCTCTGCACTCCATCCTCTTTAGGTGAGCTGTCCAGGCCTTTAGGAGGCCATCCCATGCTCTTCTAAAGCCCAGGAAACCTGCTGCTTCATCCCCAATCAGCTCTGCCTCTTTCAGCCACTTTAGACACCAGTGCCCGGGGGGTGGGGGTGTATTAAAGACGATGTTGGTCAATTACGGTGAGTGAAGTGCCAGAAAGGAGAAAGCCTCAGATGGGGCAGTGAAAATGGAGCATAGAATCTCTCCTCATTCCCCATTCTCTGCTTATTTTTTCTCTCAATTTCTCTTCACATCATTTTTTCTCAGTTTGGTCTCCAGAAAGCATCTTCTGCAATGTGGGATGTTGTAAATTCTGCAACAAGGTCCTACACTTGAAAACATGTATTCATACATTTCATACATACAGTTCTACATTACACCTTTTGCAGACTTTTTGAATTTAAAGCATGCTCTTTTTTACTGTAATTGCACCTGTAATCACATAATATTTTCCAGCTAATGTTCCAGCTAATTTAGCATGTAAATCCTTTTTCAGAGCCCTAAAGGTTAAAGAAGTGGTCTTTCGATCAGAGGTTTTCTGGTTCAATTCCCTGAACTTGTAGGAGTGGTAGGAAAAGAATTTTCTTCCCTCTCCACATTCATTGTTAAAGTGTCCTTCATTGCTGAAGTCCCCAAGGATCCTAACCCTGAATTGCTCACCAGGAGAAGAGTTGGTCTGAGGTGCTGGTGGGAGTGTGATTGTTTACGAAGAGCGTGGAGGTTGAATTCTCCTGTACTGCTCTGCAATGGCTGTAAAGTTTGCTTCTAATTCTAATCCAAAGTATTGTATTTCGGTTGAACTAAGTACTTAAGTCCTGTTTAGGATGATCCTCTATTGAGCTGAAGTGAAATGATGGTATGATGGTTGATTTGATGAATAAAATTATGATAATTTAAGGCATCTCTGAACTGCATTCTAGAGGCTTTTATTAACAATGAGCATGCTGCATATTCATTCTGACCAACATTTAAACAAGCATTAATATTTACATAATTACATAATTTAATGAATTAATTACATGATTGTTTTAGGATAGTTGTAGGCATGCTTTGTGACCATCCTGCGTTTTTGTTCATAACATATCAATTCCAAACCAAAAGATTATTAAAATACATATATGTATCACATATTGGACCTGTTCTACTCCTCTGTCATCCTATCTCTTCTTTGCTTTGTTTATTCCCCTGTGCTACTTAACACATGGTTTTGATCCTGTCTCCGCCCTTGTTCTGCCCATTTCCATCTGTGCCTCATTTGTTACCCAGCCCATTAGTTATCCAGTTCCAGGTGTGTGTAATGTTGTGAGTGTATTTAAGACCCTTCGTTTCAGTCTGTCCTCATCAGTCCTTTGTTTTGTGATTGTATCAGTTTGTTAGTTTGTCAATTTCTGTTGAGTTTTGGTCAGTTTGTTAGTCTGTATATTTCCATGTGGTTTGTTTGCAGTTTAAACTCTGTTTCCCAGAGTTCATGTTGGTCTGTTTCCTCAGTGCATTCACAAACATTTCAATATGATATTTACATATATATACTGCCTTTGTCAGGGTTTGGATGAGCCTTTTCACTATTGTATTTTCCTCAGTAGTTTTAAATATGTTTTTTTACTACAGAGTAAAATATATCCATAGTAGTCAGCGGTGTAATGTGAGTAATAATAGTGTGATGGTGAGAATCTACTGAAATGTGATAAATGTATCCAATGATGCTAACAAGCCAAAAGAAATGTGCAAAGCATCTAAATCAAGCATCCCTGGTAATATAAATTCACCATCTGGTCAAGCTTTGATGGTTTACCCATCTTTTGCAAATACTACACTGAGCAATTTTCCTGTTGGCCAGCAATTTAAAGGCACCCACACTGGTGATTTCTGAAGCTGATTTACTTGTTTCAGTAGCTGTGTTAAAAGCAATGTAGCATTCTCTCTGCGCTCTGATGTAGACAATTGATTATTTTACTTATGTTCCATATGCTACCAATAATCATTCATTTACATGTTTTTGTAGCTTTGTTTCTAATGAAAGTAGTTAAATACAATTAAGTACTATATTTGGACATTCTAAGGAGCAGCTATTGTAATATCTTTGTTACAGTCAAGCATGGTATGCTGAGAAAGTATAAAGCATAAAGAATATAGAAAACTGGTCTACACAAAAATAGTGTTAACCTTTTTCTCATTCATTTACACTGCACCAAAAAAGAATTTAGTCAGCCACTGATTGTGTAAGTTCAACTTAGAAAGATGAGAGAGGTCTGTAATTTTCTTCATAGGTACACTTCAACTGTGAGAGACAAAATGAAAAAACAAAAATCCAGGAAATGACATTGTAGGATTTATAAAGAATTTATTTGTAAATTATGGTGGAAAATAAGTATTTGGTCATTTGGTTTTACTTTGTTATCTGTATAAAAGACAACTGTCCACAGCCTCAAACAGTCAGACTCCAAACTCAACCATGGCCAAGACCAAAATGTTGTCAAAGGACACAGGAAAATAACTGTAGACCTGCACTAGGCTGGGAAGAGTGAATCTATAGTAGGCAAGCAGGTTGGTGTGAATAAATCAACTGTGGTAGCAACTGTAAGAAGATGGAAGACATATAGGACCATTGATAATCTCCCTCAATTTGGGGCCCCATGCAAGATCATGCTCATCCCGTGGGGTCAAAAATCATCATGAGACAAGTGAGCAAAAATCCCAGGACTACATGGAGGGACCTGCAGAGAGCTGGGACCAAAGTAACAAAGGCTACAATAAATAACACTACACTCAGAGGGACTCAAATCCTGCAGTGCCAGATGTGTCCCCCTGCTTAAGCAACTACATGCCTGGGCCCATCTGAAGTTTGCCAGAGAGCACATGGATGATCCAGAAGAGGATTGGGAGAATATGTCAGATGAAACCAAAATAGAACTTTTTGGTAAAAACTCAAATTGATGTGTTGAGAGGAAGAAGAATGTTGAGTTTCATCCCAAGAACACCATACCTACTGTGAACAATGGGGGTGGAAACATCATGCTTTTGGGCGCTTTTTTCTGCAAAGGGGACAGGATGACTGATCCTTGTTAAGGGAAGAATGAAAGCCTCTTTCCATTAGTGAAAGCATTGAAGATGGAATGTGTCTGGGTCTTCCAGCATGACAATGATCCTAAACACACCGCTCAGGCAACAAAGTAGTGGCTCCTTAAAAAGCATTTCAAGGCCCTGGCCAGTCTCCAGACCTGAACCCCACTGAAAATATGTGGAGGGAGTTGAAAGTCTGTGTTGCCCAGCTACAGCCCCAAAACATCACTGCTCTAGAGGAGATCTGCACAGAGGAATGGGTCAAAATGCCATCTACAGCGTATGCACACCTGATGAACACTTCACCTCTGTCATTGCCAACAAAGGTTATGTTACAATAAGCAGCAGGAAGAACTTCATCCTGGAAACATTAATGACCAACTTCAATCCAGCTGAAACAAGCAGTAAATTTCTGTATAAAGATGTAAGCATGAAAAAATGTGTTTATAAAAAAATAAAATCATGCTGTGATTTTATATGAATTATTTCTAATGTGTAGCTCTTTGAAACAAGCAGATAATTCATTTCAAAGTAGAAGAATCTGTAAATAAAAGAGGAGGTCCATTTGTGGTTTCCTATGAAGCCATGAATAAAATTGAGAACATGAAGAACTTTGCAAAGGTTTCAAGAAACCTTATTTATTATAAAACATCTAGTTTGTAGGTTGATGTCCTTATTTTTTTAATTCTTTGTTGAGGTTCTACACAACAACTGTATCCAAAAGTTAAAATCCCATGTTCTGCAATATTATTTTTCTTAAAATTAAAACAAATGAAAATGGCTGAATTGCTTATTTTGCTAATCATGTAAAGAGATACGTAATTAACTATTTTTTAAAGTATTTTTTAAATATTTTTATTATTTGAATGTTTTTGCAAAACAATATTAACAACTCTCAACTTCTCATATAATTAAGTATAATTATATTATGATTAATCAGTCTGTTGTTGTTTCAATAACAGCACCTGTAAACAGCCTGTGAACATTGGAAACAAACACTGATTTTTCTTTCTTTAAAAGCGAGGCAGCTGTCATGATTCAAGATATGCTACATATCTATTTACCCCTCCATTAAAAATGCTAAGCAATCAAATGTCCAAGGTCAGTTTCATAAAAGTCTCCTGGAATGTCACAAAGTCCAAAAGGTGCATTAGTGTACTGTAATGTAATCATATCTGACACTCAAACAGTAACAGGCAAATAAATGCTAACAGTATTCAGTGCGACTCCACTTATGGAGTTCAAAGCAGTTAAGAGATTTTAACAATCTAATGTTTGATATTTACTGTTACTTTTCTGATTATACAATGGGTTTTGGCACAAGAGAGTGTAAAATTGCTTCCCCTGCTACCCTATGAAAATGCTCACTGAGGATACTTTTGGGTAGTGTACCCCTGATTGCTAAAACTGCCTCTACGACATGCTCAAAAACATTTTGCCCAATTGACAGACTTTGAGAGGGGGCACATCACTGGCCAGAGAGAGGTAGATTGTCCTTTAGACAAATTACCAGCTATTAAGGATTTTAAGGTTGTTTGTTTTCAGTGGTGCTGTGAATGAAAAACCTACACTGTCTTTAGCAAAGAATCAAGGTTCTGATTGGGATAGGTTTGAGGCCTTGTTATGAGCACTTTAATCTGGCCATTGCTGTGAAGCTACACACTGCCCGAACTGCTGGTATGATGATCTTAGGAGCCCAGCGATATGTACAGAACATCCTGTGACTACATGTGTTGCCTCTCATGGCAGGTCTTTCAATTGGGATTTTTCAGCGTGTTAATGCTCATACACAAACAGCAATTGTTTCACAGAAATTGCCTCCAGTAAATTGCATCACATCCTTGGCCTCCTAGTTGCCACATGTACTGCAAATTGAGCATTTATGGGACCAGCTGGGGTGCCAACTTCAGCGACCTATGTGTGTGCAGGATCTACAGGCCCAACTGCAGAATTCATTTAAGTCTCCCTGCCTGACCATCCTATCATTTTGTATCCAGGCAACCCAACAGTCTCTTGATTCTCCATTCATTTGTGTGATTTTCCCTAATTTTCTAATATTGTGATCACTTACAGTACATATATCATTCAATTCTCAACCTCTCTCAAACACATCCAGATGTAACCACCTACAAACCAATATTGTTTACCTTTTTAAGTTGCACCCATTACTGAAACAAATGTGCAAATGTATGCATACATAATACAACTTGTCGAGTCACTGTAGAGAAATATTCCCAGTACAATAGGATTCTCTGAAGCAGATATACATGAGCCTATTGGCACCATGCCTAATGCAATATGTGGGCTAGATTTGGTATAAAACGCCCAGCACTGAGCTGGGGACCAGTGTTCTTTGGAATGATGGTGCTCCATTCAATACTTTTGGGATGAATTTGGGGAGTTGGGGATGAAGTTGTGTGGTGAACATCGAACATCCAGAACTCAGTAAAGCTCTTGTCACTGAAGGCAATCAAATCCACAAAGGAATGCTCCAAAATCTAGTAGATTTTGTAGAAGTTTTTAATAGATCTATCAAGCCTTCAAATTTCTTTTTTGATAATCTGAATTTGGAAAGAAACAATGAATGAACAGTATTCCAAATACCCTTGTCCATGCAGTGTATTTGCTAAACCTCTGGGTATAATCTTCAACACTCTATTACTAATCTATGTGTGATCTTTTTTATGAAGAGTAGCTTTTAACAAAATAGCAATCTTGGTAAAGAAGGATGGGAAAAATATCAGAGTAAGAATAAAGTTTGCCACATGCTAAGAAAATGAAGTACGGTTTTGAACTCTTATAAGTTGAGTAGACTTTGTGGAAAGTGAATGCTCTTTTCTCAGCTTCATAACTCATCAAATTAACCTATAGACACGATACACATATAATAACAATCTACAAGACTACCCTGTGCTGGTGATATCATTGTGTGATGAATTATCAGTGAGTAATCAAGCTTGGAAAACATCTAAAAATCATTCATTTCCCATAAATCCCAATTTACATCCCAAAGGAATGGTCCAGTGCATGTTTACCACTCTGTCCAAATATACATGCTTAACCTGCATGCAGATACTGACTGATCAGTGAAAGGGGGCAGGCCAATGATGTCACCGACCCAGATATTGTGTTACAGAGGAAACACTTGTTCATACAGTGTTCAAATTTCAAGTCCTGAGAAAGGATAAAACTGATAAAATTAATTTTAAATACTGAAAAAATAAATGACATTTAGGGTTTAATTTATTATTTTATTTGGAATACTTTTTGAAAAATGTATTATAAATATATTTGTCGATCTATTCATTACAAATAACTCATCAAAATTCTAAAATTCCAAAACAATTTGAATGATCAGTTTCCAAAAATTTTATTTTTCGTTAAAATAATTGTAAGCAAAATCATCATTATAAGCAAAAATAAATAAATAATGAGAATTTTTTTATCAAAAATGTAAAAATATTATTAATTGGTACATCTCAAATGAAGAGATAATTGAGTAGCCTAAGATCTACAACAGTATGTGGCATGTGACTATAAATACTTTTCTAATTTTGTGATGAACAAATATACTACAGAAACATGCTGTTACTGGTGATGTACCCTATTGAGATTCACAAAATCCCTTTCAGCCCCATTTCAGCATGTTTTCTTTACCAGTTAAGGTTATGTACCAAAATCCAATATTGCAGTTTTGAAGGAGCATTTAAGAGAGATGTAACTCTGTGTACAAAACAGTACTTACATCATCTCTGTGTTCTGTGTAGGGAACACCTAGACAAAGACCAGGACTTCTGGATCAATGTATTTTGGACAAATCAATACAGAGCTTCAGCAAGGGTCTACTACTTTTATGCCTCTAAAATCAAACTTGTTTGGTCTTCGTCTTATGGTTGATGATGCACTTTGACATCAACTGTGGCAAGAGCTATGTGAAAGTCCTGTGATGGCATTTTACAAAACTGAAAGCGTAGAGAGACAAGAGACAAATAGAAGGAAAAAGAGAGGGACATAGGGAGAAAGAGACAGGGGGAAATAGGACAGAGTGATGATGTGCTTCATTGCAGAGTGACAGAATAGAAAAGAATTTTGATTCCATTTCCTGCCGCGCTGTGTAGCGTGACACAGCCAAAGCTGGCTGCTAAATAGGCCTTGGCCATTGAATATGTATGAGCCATTGTACAAGGTAGTAAATTGCATGTTCCTTTGATTGCTGACTTCTTTTAAATTATTAACATCCAGGTCTAGAAGGAAAAACAGGAGGGAAAAAAATCATCGCAACAAGCTTTAGGGGTGAAGCACAACAGAGCTGCTCTCCCCTGGCTTTTCACTTCACAACAACCTGCCCATCACTGCCCTGCCTTTGATCTATTCTCTTTCTTTTTATAAAGGTCATTGGAGATTAAAGGCTCCAGCTCATTGGTAATAAAAGCAACACTTGGACCATTGTTAAAAACACCACCAAAAGAAAGACTTCCAGCCAACAGTGTGTTCATGTGTGGAGCAATCTATAAAAACATTGCAGCAAAGGAAGAAACGTCAATTTGACACTAACACAGGCAGTTACACCTATGACAGAAGTCAACAACTGGCAAGAAAACTATTGAAGACAACTCAGTCCACTTTATCACAAGCCCTTCTCTAGCAGGTCCACCGGTTTACAGTTAGAGACTGCAGATCATACACAGTGACCAGGAAGTGGAACTACAACGAAGATAGTGTCATATAAAGTGGCCAGTGAGTGGAAGTACAATGCATGGTACCTACACTACTCTACTCGACTCCACTCTCTTTTTGGTACCCGGTTCACATGACCTTCTGTGGAGCGAACCAGGTCACCAGTGGCATGCTGGGTGGTGCTCATACGTGACACTAATATCTTAAAATTCAAGGTAAGTGTTTCTAATATAGTGGCCAGTGAGATGAAGAATGAGGTAGTAGGGGTTTCTAGTAAAGTGTCCAATGAGTCAAAGTCCAAGGTAATGATTTCTAATAAAGTGACTTGTGAATGTTTACATACAAGATATGAACTTCAATCTGCTCATAAATAAGCAGTGTTTGCTTCAATCTTATCCTGACACATGTCCATCAAAGAGACACACCTGAATGCACATTTCTAATTTTCACATACACACTCCAATAGTTCACATACACACTCAGAAACTCAATTTCATCCACTAGTGAAGACACCATGACCTTCTAAGTCATATAATCCCATTTATTCAGACACAAATTAAGTTATGATAGATCCATCCACCCTGTCTGATATTTTGTGTAAATAAATATGCAGTACATTACATTAATGTAGCCGGGAGAGGTAAAAAAAAAAACAAAACAGCAATGCCCTCCCCTCTGCATCGATCGCTGGGGTATTAGGATTCTTCTACTGATGCAGAGCATCCTGATTTCCCCTCCGTATCAAACACAGCGTCCTTCATCAGCTCAATCACAGCAGGAAATGACCTCAAATAACTATCCATCTCAGCTCATTCACGGGAGGTGAAGTGGGGCTTGCTTGTGTGGGTGGGCCTATGTACTGTCTAGCCTAATATTATTTTGCATTGTTTTATTGTGGTCAATAATGTGTAAAATGTTCACCATATAATCATTGAAATTATTTATTTATTATTAATAATATTGAAATTATTTATTTATTCATTTATTATTAATCATTATTTTCACGACAAAGAAGCATAACAAAGAAGGCCATCACTACTATTTAAATGAGTTTATCAGTGGAATTAATGTACTTCCTGTCTATTGTTTTATCATGGATTTTTATTTTATTGTTGGGAACAGTGTACATGTATAGTGTGTATCTGATACAACCAGGATTTCGTAATGGTGTAGGAATTTTAATCTAATATGAATCTGAACCATGTCTTTGTTACATTCTAACAGTAATGATTGTAGAGCGATTAAATCATATATGAATTTGCAGTATCTGTGATTCTTAGTGTGTGTTAATAATCTGGTAGTAATGACTGCAGAGTGGCTTTAATCCAGTATAAATGTGCAATGCTGGGGTGGGGGGATTTGCAAAGTCTTACCGTTGTAATTACAGACTGATTAAATCCATATACAGTTTATCAGCAGTATGTATAGTGTTTTACTTTAGAATCCTTGGCCAATTTAACTGATGTCTTTGTAGTGACATACATTTTGCTTTATAAGGTCTATCCTTAGAAATTGTTCATCTACAGTTTTTGTTTTTTAGCTGAAAATGCAACAAATAATTGCAGTGGGTTATTTGTAATGATTAGATTGACAAGGATATGTATAATAAGTTCTTCCAAATACTTGACACTGGTCCAAATAAAATAAAATAAAGAGATACTAATGATAAAAATGGAGACTGGGAGTCCCTAGACAAACAAGACTAGACTGGGGACCTGACTGGAGCAAATCAAGACAAGACAGGAGATGGGACTTGAGGAACAGAAGACTGGACATAGGGATTTTGAGCCATTACAGGAGACATGAAAGATGGACTCAGAGACTGGACACAAGACCAGACTTGGGGAAATATGGCCATTAGGAACATGTGATGAGACAGGATTAGGCAATGGAACTGGGACAAACACACAGACCAGGACTGACAAACAGTGACAACAAAACCAGACATGGGAAAAGGGACAGGAACAGTCACGAGCACCAAAACAGGAACAGATTTGGGAACGAGAACTAAACTGGACAAATTGGACAAAAAAATGGGTACAGACAAGAACTGGGGCTGAGACAGGGATGTTGACATAGGCCCAGAACTGGCTAATTTCCCAAAAGTCTTTGGAGCCAGCAAGTGCAAAGTTCTGGAGGTCAACACAGTTTGAAACTGTCTTAGTGTCAACCTCCTGGATGATTTGGACTGGGGTGCAGACATGGTTGCTGGTGCAGAAACCACAGGAAGGGTAGACTCTGCCTTTGGACAGGATAACTGGTGGCAGACTCTGCCATCGCAAGTTTAGTACTGAACAGAAATGTTGTGCAGAGACATTATAAACCCTCCTTGCCTTTCTAGAGGCAGCACCTGATTTCTTGGCAACTTCCATTGCTGAATACTTCATTTCAGGCACTGTCTCAATGGGAGCAGCTGCAGCACGCAACCTCCCACAGTGGGGCATGGTCAGCAGTCATTTCCACTGCAGCCTGTGAAGCTTGGGTAGCTGACCCTGCTCAAGCAGCTGGGACATGGG
>CM067508.1:16487720-16620220 GCA_034509495.1 Acestrorhynchus altus | reverse complement strand
TGACCAAACAACCCTCACCTTGCCCAAAAGATGCGAGAAGTAAATTATCCGACTTAATGTTCAAGCTGGCTAATTCCCTATTAAAAATGATTGGCATAATAATTAATTTAGATTAATAATTTCACTTTACACATATTACTAGGACAACTTTTCTCATCGCAGAAACATTTCCAAGCTAAGAAATGCCCATCTCTTCATGACGCAGAAAAACTAGTGCAGGCCTTTATTACTTCAAGGTTAGATTATTGCAACACACTTTTGTCAGGATGTTCCAACAGAAACCTCAGTAGACTTCAACTAGTTCAAAATGCTGAAGCCAAGGTCTTTATTAAAACTAGGAAAAAATCATCATATATGTCCAATCTTATCAGCACTGCAGTGGCTTCCACATAAATTCTGTACTGAATATAAAATTCTTTTACTGACATATAAAGTCCTACATGGACTCACTCCTGAGTACCTGACCTTAATTCATATTACAAGCCATCACGATTACTCACAGTATGTCACAGGGTGCTGGCTTCCTACTAGTGCTTAATGTAGCTTTTGGTAATCAATGTCTCACTTTAGATAAAGGTTGCGGATCCAGGGGTTAATGGAGAGAGTTTTGGTAAACTAGATGTTTATTATTCTTATTATTCTTATTATTCTTATTATTTGCATTATTGGTTTGTGAACTGTGCAAACAGATGCCAATGTAGTCACACTCTGGTGATGTTTACATTCCCTGTGCCTTATAAATGTCAAAACACAATTCAATTTCTACACCTTTCCTGAGCTAATGACTGCCCAGCGGTCCAAACTGACACTGCTGGATGGCTAACCTTGGGCCCTCCGCCACACTTTCAGAGGCTGTTCTTGAGTTCCCCTGCCCTCTTCAGACCAGCAGCCTGCTACTGGACTTGGGTTAGCTGCCCACTCTGCCTTAGACTTGTTGCCACTTGACATTACCAACTATGTAGAAACATACATGGACCTTAATCATCTGACTACTATCAAACCATCTTTATTATTGTTACTCAGTACATTGAGCATTGTAGCAGATGTTGTGGTACAGTGTCTTCTTATGAATTATATGAGAAGTTTGACCAGAGGAGGATGGGTCCCCCTTTTGAGCGAGGTTCTGTGCAAGGTTGTTCCTCACTTTTGTTTTCCATTAATTTGACTTTTTAGATTAGCTTTCACCCTTTCCTTTTCCTCATGCCATTTTTCCAATGCACTATAAAGCACTTTGAGTTTTAAATTGAAATTTTTCAAAGGTGTTACATAAACAAGTTTTCTTATCCTTTTGAGGCTTTTCTTTTATTTTTGGATGATCTTATTATTACTTAGGCATTTAGGCATGTCTGTTGTGAACACTACTTTCTGTATGTGTGCTGCTTGCTGGCTGGGTACAACAGTGGTAGGCGTTTGGGCGATGCATGTTGTGCAAAAATGTAAAATATTTGAAGTTTAAAGCTATGACCCTGCTCTTTGCTGTAGCAGACTATGCTTGCTGCCATACTTGCTGCTGAGCTCCACACAGCAGCAAATTTTCTACATTCAGTGTGAAAGCAGCTTCAGTCAGTGGAGTACTGAGAGTGGAGAATCCAGAAGGAGCTGGAACTCAGTGAAAGCCCCTTGCCAAACCAACCAATTAACCAAAACCCAGCACCATGCCGTTGCCCTGCCCTCATTAGAATAAAAAACAAACAAACAAAAAAAAAAATAAACTGCTGTCATATGGATGATCTACAAATGCTGAAAGCAAACAATTATTCTATAGTGTTATAAGGACCTCCACTCACAAACTCTAGGTTTTCCCTACTTGACACTTCCATGATACATACAATTTATTTTTAAGATAGCAGGATGTTAAATTAGATGTTGTAATGGTTTGTCAGTACATTGATACAGTGTATTAGATTATTTTGTTCCTTCCCTACCCTCTGGAAAATAGTTAAAACGAGAACATGGTACAAGAAAAAAGGAACATTAAACAGACTAAATAATATATACATATATAAACAAAACATTGCACAAAATACTATAGAAATATGATTTTAAATAAGCCAATGCAGATAAAATGAGTTCTAAATCTAATTAATAATAATACAAGAATGTAACATTTTTTCTCAGGAGTAAAACTTTTATATCCAGACACCAATAAAATCAGCAGATGTTGAGAATGATCAAGGATGATCAATTCACGTTGTCACATGCTCACTAAAATGACTAAAATGATCAACCAGCAGATTATTCAAAGGATGGAAGAGAAAAATATAGACATGGTTGACGTGTGGTCATGGTCAGGAATAAAATCACAGAGGGGCTCCCATGAAAGAGAGAATTTACCCCATGTAAATACAACCTCATCTGAACAGGGTTTATGACATGCTCATAAGGATGCTGCTGTGAGAACTCATGATTTATACTAATGACTTATTGGCATGTTGGCTGGCAGCTTGTGTGCTAGTCTTTGCATTTACCATTAACCTCTCACTGTCATTTGTCATTCACTCATTGTCTGTTGGTCCTCCCCCACAGACAGTCTAGAGCCTGATACCACATGGTGCACACAGTACAGAAAATATTAGGACGTATTATATTATAGAACTATAAAATGTATATGTTGTGATTTTGGATTTTAGTGTTTGTAAAAATTATAAGGTGCAGTGGTGCCTCTTTGCATGGACAGCACCCCCAGCATTTGCTTATCCATGGACCAGCTCAGCATCAATCTTACAGATATAATTTACAAACTTAGTATGAAAAGATGTTTTATAGAATCAGTCAAAGAACGGTTCTAGCAATTTTAATTTAAACAGTGTATATTTGGAATTTGCCTAAGGAGTCTTACCTAAGTACTCTTAGGTAAGAGTAGAGCGGTGTGTATTAAAACCTATTCTGCTATGGAGAAGGCAATGTTGTTACACACTACATTACATTCAGGACAATATTTCCAGCCTGACTAAAGCTCTGCAGTTGACACCAACCCCTCTGCATCACCACTCTGCATTTCCCTCCACTCTTGTTTAATACATAACATTAACTACCTGGTCCAATTCATCCTCACTTGTTCAATGTCAAGAAATCCCAGTTCACTTAAAGAGTCCACCCGCCACTCCACTGCTCTGCTCTTTTCATTTTTCTCATTCCCTGCGCTAATCTGTAGCTGTCGCTCATTTGAATGGTGTGACACAGAATCCACCGGTGACAGCGGAGGTCAGCCTTTACCTCACGTTGCCATGGTACCTGCTTCCTGGTCCCATATCCTTCTTTTTTCTTCCACCAATCGTAGCTCCATAATCAAAGGGCTGATAGATGCTCTGGAGGACTAAAGCCCACCAGGGTCCAAGAGCTTAGAGATCTAATCCATTTACTTCAGCCTCACGCCCTCTCACTTCAAAAAGCAACAAATGATGGATATACACAAACAAGACATGAAAACAAATGAAGCAAATTCAAGGGTATTCTTCCTTTAAAGACTAACATCAGCTTGAGTCTGCTTGTTCACGTTATGTTCTCATTGAAGATCAATTACTGAACATTTCTCTTGCAAAATCTTGAATTATTCACACCCAGAAATGCTCAATATAAGGTAATGATTCTTAAATACACATATTCAGTATCTATGTGTTAAATGTTGAATTAGAGCAAAAACCTGGACTGTGTGGTGGTCCCTGAAGACTGAAAACTTGTGTTTGTGTACTAATATTTTTTAAGTTTGCTACTAAAGAACATTAGGAGGAGAACAATGAATTGACTCAGAAGAGAAAAGAATAATTTTAATTGTGAAAAAGAAAAAGAAATTATGTTCCAGTTTTATAAAGCTTAGCAATATCCAAGCCATAGCAAAGATGTTTTGATCAAAAATGTACTTGCAGCTGCAAATTTTTGTGCTTATTTTTGGAATAGGGCTTTGGAAATATGACTAAGAAAATTGCTTTTTAAGATGAGAATGCAATGATGTTGGTGAATTATTTGACAAAGATATTTATAATAATAAGGTCTTCAAAATACTTGACAGTGGTCCAAATAAAATAGGAAAAAAAAAACGAATGTCCTTTATTATTTTTATTTATGTATGTATCAGTATTATCACCACCCAGTTTTATTCTGAGTTTTATTAAGACTAGGAGTTAATTCATTTGGAAAATAATGAATCGTATTTACAAGATGGTGCTGCAGAGGTGGCAGCCTGTTGCAGCACCCGTTTTTATCCTCTTTATCTAGTACTTAAGTTTACTATTCTGTTTGTGAAGTGTCTGTTATCATTTTCATCCACAATGGACACCAAACTTGTCATCCTTGTGCTGGTTTTTGGATCATGTATCTCTGGGAACATCACTTTTAAAGAACAAATGTAACAAATAACATATGGCCATACTATCTCTCAAGGGGTTTCTCACATGTTATCACAATAGCTGTGTAAGTTCTCTCCCTCCACTGGAAGATCACTGTCCTGTTCACCTTCTGCATGTGTCAGCCAGCAGTGGCCCACACAGTGCAGAAATGGTCTAAGGAGACTGAAGAGGCTCTGCAGGACTGTTTTGAAACCACAGTGTGGGAAGAATAGTGATCAGAATGGGGAGGACGTTGACAGTCTCACTACATTATGAACTATGTTAACATTTTTGTGGAGAACACTGTCCCCATTAAGACCATTCAGTGATTCATCAACCAACCAGTGTGCGGGGGCACAGGACCGTCTTTCAGACAAGGTGGTCAGTAGCACGGGGTGACTCAAGTAATGGTCCTGGCACAATTCCTCTTCACCCTGTACACTGCTGTACTTTATGTACAGCTCACCAACCTGCCACCTCCAGAAAGTCTCTGTTGTCTCCATGATCATCAGCCTCATGACTAATTGAGTTACAGTGAACTGATTCAGGACTTTGTGGACTGGTGCCTGCAGAACCACCTCCAGATAAAGGAGGGGAAGTCCAAACACTGAGAGAGTGGACCCATGCATGAGACTCAGGCAGCAGTGGGCAGCTTCTTCACTGACAGGCTGCTTCACCCTAAGTGTCTGAAGGAGCAGTATCACATGCCATTCCTTCTTGCTGCTGTTACAATCTACAACTAGAACTGCTCTCAACAGACCATGGACACACACACACACACACACACACACACACACACACACACACACACACTTACACCCTATGTGCAATTATATGTAAATTAGCTGTAAGTTGTCTGTAAATAAAGTACTTTTTTTATTTTATTATTTAAATGTTAATTTGTCTATAATTTCTCAATATTATTGTACTTTGGCTTGCTATACCTTTGCTGCAATAACAATGTAAATTTCCTCACAGTGGGACAAATAAAGGACTATATTATCATATCTTATCTTATCTGTTTTCCAAGCTGGATTACTCACACAATGATGAGACACAGTTAGATAGCATCAGTCTCGTAGTTTGTTATGATATCTAGAACATGTCTGTAGGTTATCCTGAGATTGCATTATCTGCAACATTTGCAATATTTCAGTAAATTTGACTGCAGTTCCATGTATATACAGATAATGCTCTCTCAGCACAATATACAATGATATTTTCACCTTGTATTATCAGTACTGCAAAATTGACATATGCTGTATGATGTGATTTAGCTACCCCTTTGCTCATGATCCCATGTTTTTTTTTACAACAGAGCTACTCGTGGCTAAGACATATTTGGTGGTAGATCTATTCTACTCTTAGCAGTGACACTGATATGTGTAAACCTCAGCAACACCACTGTCTTATACACTCAAAGACAGGATTACTAAAATGTTGGAATAAATTATAGACTTAATAGTCAGATGTTTCCAAGAATGTGACCCATGAAGGAAAACAAAATTGAAACAACACACAAGTATTTTAATGTATTTTTTTTAATTAAATGGACAATAGACTTGTACAATAGAAGTGTAATAGACTTGCATGAAAGGTAGATCTCACAGAGTGGCCTAGGAATGCAATAAAATCTCACATAGAAATGTCAATATGGACTGATTGTTTTAATCCAAAATTATGAACTATTTGTGCATTTTAGCACTGAAATTCACAATCTAGTAGCCCTGCTGAGCACATTCATACATCCAGTCTGTTATGAATTCTAAGAATTGGAAAAATAGAGCCTGGAGATAATGTTGATAGCATTGTTATATCACATCTGTAGATTAAGGAGCAACACTGATGAATGTTATCTGTTATATATATGTTATCTATTACAAAGTTTAGGTTTAGGCATAGATCAAGATAATGTTATAATAAGATTAGGTTAAGGTGTATGTAAGATGTAGGTGAAGGTTAGGTATAGGTGTAGATTAAGGTAATCAAATTACTAGTATTTCTAGTCTTTATGAGTTCAGGCTGGAATGGAAGGTTAAGGTAGGTGTTTTAGGAGACGGCTGTAAATTTACATATCTTGATCTACATCAACTACAGTATGAGAGCTCAAACTCTCTACCTCTCTGTATGTCCTAGATCAGCAGTGGAGGCCCTGCTCCAGAACCGCCATTTCTAAAACTTCCCATGATTACTGTGGGATCCCCCCAGAGGCCACGCCGAGAACAAAAGCAGCAGAGAGGAAAAGGGAACTCGGCCTAAATCCATCTCTACTTTGGATTGCAATTAACGCCCTAATTAGAAACAGCACCACGGTTTTTGTCCGCTCCGTATGGCGCCGGGCCTCAGTGGAAATCAAAACATCAGATCTGCTTCTACTGGGAAGAGAATAAAGAGGTAGAGAGCAGGAACAACAAGGAGGTCAATGGTGTTGCTCTGAGAAAAAAATGCCATAGACAGTGGGTACAAGATCAGAACATCTGAGTATGCTTTTACCCACACTGCCCTTCAAAGTTTGGGGCAGACTGTTTTACAGAAGGTTTTAAATTCCAAATTCCAATTCGTTTTTATCATAATTAATTTAACATACATACATACATATATATATATATATATATATATATATATATATATATATATATATATATATATATATATATATATATATATATATTATTTTTTTTTTATCAAATACACATAAACAGTCTGGTTTTCATATTATGTCTTTAAGACTAAAATACTGTATACCTATGAACACCTGTCTACTATTGGAAGTGCCTACACACAAGCAGCAGACCTTGACATTGAAGTGATGAAAGAATGTGCCCTGGTCTGAGGAGATGAGGAATGTTGTGAAAAATTCCATGGATTGGTTGTAAATTAATGTGTTTATTGGTATTAAAGAAATTAGATTTCTTTTTGTAGGTTTCCAACTTAATCAGGGTTAAATAGTGAAAATCAAGCATTGCTTTCAATTTATCAGAAGGTAAATGTCTCCACATATTTGGTTAGAATGAAAAAATGAACAGCCCCCACTTCAAGTAGTATACACCTTCACTAAGCTGGAAATGATCTCAGAGGTGCGTTCTCTGCTGTTCAGTAGCTTATGGCTATGAGTTTAATCTCCAGTGGATTATATTTATGAGCACTTTACACTAGTGTATTTCTGGCAAAGCACCTGGAGTGAAATACCAATGTATCAAATTATGGTAAACACAAACATCCTGCTATTTTTTGTTAAGATATTTCACACACTGGGTTTCTGTATGCATGTTTACTAAAAATAAATAGCAAATGCATTATTTACACATATACAAGCAATGTTCTAATTAGTTTACACTCTTAGAACCCAAAATACAGATTTTCAGGTACTTATATGCCAGTATTCTAAGCTTCATCTCTAAGGATCTACCCCTACCCCTCTCATTATTGTGTACTCAAGCTCAGAAAAGAGCTAAAATTCACTTTACAAATTCCAAGTTTGCAAATTAATTAAATCCCAGTTTAAATACCTGCTCAACCTGCATGTAGTGGGCGGGACTGATGATATCACTGACCCAGGGATTGGGTTATAGAGGAAAATGAGAAGGAAGGAGCTGTTTGTGCTTGTCATTTGCTCACAGGTTTTCCAATTTCAAAATAAAAGTCCTGGGAAGGGAAAATACGGATGAATGCAAAAATAATAAAGGACATTTAAATTGTTATTTGTTGTTTTATTTGTTTATTTATTTTAATTTGTACTACTGTTATATTTTGAAGGATTTCATATTATAAATTTCTTGGATGATCAGTTCCTAACAGGATGTCAAAGATATAAAGTTTTATAGTCCTGAAAATAAAAGTTTTAACATTATATAATTTATTAAAAAATATATAAAAATACATATTGGTAATACCTTAATACAAATATTAAAAGTTTCTTATTTTGTATTAAGAGTAACATAGGTTTTCCTGAAAATAACAATATCTGGCATGTGTGACTGTCTCCTACAAATGAATTACAGTATATCAAATTATGAAACCATCCCACAAAATTGACCTAGAGTTCCAAAAGTTAAAAAAGGTTTATTGAATGGCATGTAATAACCACCTTTGTCTTCCAACCCTTTGACCATTGGCTTGTTCTTTAAACTGTCATTAAATAATCAGATCTGACTCTTCAAAAACTGCTCTAACTGGGTTATGGATATCGAAGCTGTAATGTAATAAATATAAATGTAAATGTAAATAGAACTATTTACATAGTGTAGTAGTATCCATGCAGGCAGTGCAATAAAAAGGCAAGTATGAATGAAGAACATTATTGTGAACATGTACAATAATAGTGCAAATTGAATGAAGCACATTATGATGAATACATACAATAGATGTGCAGAGGATGCAAGGATGCAGATATGTGGCACTGCAATGTTAATTAAGTCGCAGTTGCAGTGTCCTTGTTTGTTAAAATGTCAGTGCAGAGTGCAAAAAAGAGAGTGCAGTGTCAGTGCAGAGAGCAAAAAAAAACTCTTCCTGAGTCTGCTAGTGCGGGAACGGAAGTTCCTGTAATGCCTGTCACATGTGTGGAGGGAGAAAAGTCTCTGGTTTGGATGAAAAGTGTCCTTGATAATGCTTCTCACTCTGCCCAGGCAGCATTTGTGATAAGTATCCAAATGGTGGGTAAGTGGGTGTCTGTGATGTGTTGGGCAGATGCTACATTTCATCCCTGTAGGCCATCTCACTGTTGTCTCTGATCAGGCCTATCACCGTAGTGTCATCTGCAAACTTGATTATGCTGCTGGAACCATAGAGAGGAACAGAGTGGTGGGTGAACAAAGAGTACAGGATCGGGCTCAAAATACAACCTTGAGGAACGCTGGTGTTCAGGTTGTCTAACTTGATGGACTGGGGTCTATTTGTAGAGGATGTGCTGATACCCAGGTGGATAAGCTTGGAGATTATCTTGGAGTGGATCACCATGTTGAAGCCAACAGCATTCTAAAATAGGAGTTCTGACAGTCCAAATTGGTCAGTGCAGTATGGAGTGCTGTGAACTGATGTGGGTCGAGTGTAGCAGGCAGACAGGATTTCAAGTGAGAAAGAACTAGTCTTTCAAAGCCTTGGAGATGATGGTCGGTCAGGGCTGAATCAGTCGAAAAACACCCGAGAGGACCTTAGCACAAATTTTCAGTACCCTGCCAGGAACTCCATCAGGGCCACCTGTTTTTCAAAGTGCAGAGGATCTGTTTTAGAAAAGACCACCTTGTTTCCCTGGTCAAAACTAATATAAAAGCTGTATAGCTCATCAGTGAGAGAAGAACATTTGGCAGATGGTACAGTGCTAGGTGGTTTAAAGTCTGTAAAGGATTGTATGCCTTGCCACATACACCAGGGGTCAGAGGAGCTGAAGTGCTCCTCGATCCACTGTTTGTAGCTGTGCTTGGCCATTGCAATCCCTTTTCTCAGATTGGTCTCCAGAACTGAAGTAAACATCTCTGGCTTTGAGCAACAGGCAAAACTCTCTGTTCATCCATGGCTTCTGGTTAGAGAAAACTATTATGTGCACACAGCTGTTGATGTGTTTCAGGACACACTTAGTATAGACGTCTATGTTATGTGAGTCTGTGGTGGCCTGGGTAGCATACTCACTCCAGTCAGTGTGGAGGAACTGGTGCTGAAGAAAAGAGTCAGCTCCATCCATCCAGATCTTCACATATCTGGTTGTAGGTTGTAGGACCCCACATTTATTTACGTTAACTCTGGTCAGCAGGAATAACAAGTGTCTGAATCATCTCCAGAGGTAGTCAAACGGATGGTTGTCAAGTCGAACATATTTTGTGCCATGAACGTTAATATCAACCAGTGCCTGTCTGCTGTACATGTAGTTTGCATGAATAAGTCAAGCAAAAACACTATAGATTAGTTAGTAAATAATGACTAAATTGCAAAAGCTGGTGAGACGCCAAGCCTAACAAAGCACATGCAATGCCATCTTCGTCATAAGAAGCTTTTTAATTCTAATTTGTACAAGGGAATAAAATATTTGCACAATACTGCATAATATATACAACATAAACAGGCTCTGTTAAATTTGACTGTGTGCACAATTATGATTATATGATAATGATCAGGTCACTTTCTGGGGGTCATTCATACAGAAATAATAATAAGGGTTCACAAACTTTCTCTCAGTACTCAGATGCACTTTGCCTCCAACACTGTGTAACCAGCTAAGTACTGCATAGCCTTGGAGGTATGTTATGAATTTATGGGGAAATGTCAAATAATTCCATAAATACTAATGCAGTGTCATCAATGCAAAAAACGGGTCAGACATTTTACAAAGTGTTTTTTTCTCATCTTTTCCTTCTTCCTGTCCTTTTATCTGGAGGAAAGCCAAAAGCCATCTTCCACCAAACCATTTCTAAAAGGTCAGACACGAAGCGTTCCTAAATGATTAGCGTACAAATGAACAGCTATGGCATTTAAGGCCCAAACCCATCTGCTCGACCAGTGAACCCACACCAACCACACACACATACACAGATGGAGCACTCTGGCAAATTTTGAATGGAGAGTAAGCAAAGTTAGATACACTCATACACACACACCACAATCTCCTGTTCTTCCCCCCAAAATACCCAAAACAATGTTGTTTTTAATCAGATGCCCTTTGCACATCTGTCCATTCTCCTTTTAATGTCACTTAATATCACACTGTAGATAGTCACCAGTTCACTGGTTGTCCTTCCTTGGATTACTTTGGTAGGTACTAACCACTGCAGACTGGGAACTCCAAGACCTTGCCCATTTTTGGAGATGTTCTGACCCAGTTGTCTAGCCATCACAAGGAATGAAAAGTCATTTACAGTCATTGTGTTATGAAATAGGACTATTTAAATAGTTTTGAAACCAAGGAAAAAAATCTGTTTTACTTTCTTAACCTTTTTTTGGCTCAACATAATTTATAAAAGACCCATTAGTGATTATAAATATCACTTTATTACACATAAACCTTATTCGAGTGGGATTAGTTAAACATCGTAGTGGTAAAGTAAATTTTACCTGAGATTTTCTATGATTTTATCCTGTATGAATGTGCCATGTCTGTCATTTTTCTGTGAGTGTTCCCATGTAAAATGACCTGTAAAGCAAGCCATAAAAATAACCTGGGGTTATATTAATCCTGTGCAACATGTGGGTAAATATTACCTCTTATCCTGTGGAAAAGGAGTGTTTCACAGAATTTACAGACAAAAAAGCTTCCCATGCAGTTGCTCTTGAAGGGCATTTCCACACTTACTGGTGTGGATGAGAAGGTACAGCATGAGTTAAAAAAATATGTTAGCATCCTCAAATATTTTTTCAGTGGTCGTGCCACAATTTGCATGTTTTTTTTTTTTTTGGAGGAGGAAGGTCAGTGCAAATCAAGCAGCCACTCTCAACTCACTCATTTATAACATGATTTCTAATCACGTTTGAATCGCTTATAAATTTCGATGTTGTATAGTAAAATTACATTAGTCCACCTCTCCAGGTAAAGTTAATACCATCTGAAAAGGGCTTAACATAAAATGGCCAACACCTCAGAAATAAGTTTAAATAACATTAACAGATTTCCTGATCTGGAATTACTCGTTGATGTACAAACGTACACTAATTTTCAAAATATATAATTTTGTCATAACATATCACATGTCTTCCCTTCAGGCTGGAACATAAAAACAATTTTTAGATGATTGTATGTGAAAAGAGCTTGAACCACTCCACTTTGGGTGCAGGGACAATGACTGGGTAATGTTATGCAGTATAGCTGGCAAAATACAGACACTCAACAGGGGGACACTGGAAACAGGAAAAAAGGAAAACCTTTCTTTTCAACACAGACCAACCATGGCTTTCAACCAAGGCTATGTTTTTTTTCTTTAACCCTCCCCAAAATTGTGCTCGTTTGTTTCTCTGCACGTGTGAGAGACTTGCAAGAAATATCATGTAAACAACTTTTAACTATTAAACAATCCATTAATGTACAGTAGCCTATTATTTCCTCTGCTGATACCTTTTAATTATTTAAATGTAACAAAATAGACCTAGATAAATGACATCAGTAATATACCTTGGAGTACCATGAATTTCTCTTGCATACAAGCACTTCTCACGAGCTGACTGGGCCCTTTTCTGCCCTCACCAATTCAGCTCATGGGTCATTCGTAAAGATGCTTTACCCAGGGGTGCACTGCATGACTCTTGCCTGCTGCCGTTCTCTCAATGGGTCTAGTACAAGACAAGGGATGCTTTGAGTGAGGCATGATGCTGGGTGCCAGATGGGAATTTAACATTCCTCAAACCACAGTGTTGCGTGTGTACTGTGAATACATCATAGAACCAAATGTGGACTACTTGGGCCTCATGGCACATTGCATTATTCTAATGAAATATTCCATCATTGTGGAGTTGTGAATGGACTCCCTGAATGAAGCCTAGTCCCCAATCAGCAGGCTCCTTTCAATGACGCGTTAGGTTGGACCAGTGGATCCAACCAATGGCTTCATGTGGTCTGCAAAACACAAACCTTACCATCAGCAAGAAAAAGTAAATAATTGGACCATGTGTTCCCTCCCTCATTAGCCCAGGTGAAGCTCTATTTCTGGTGTTGTGGTGTTAACAGATGCATTCTGATGGGTTTTCTATTCCCAATTTCAACTAAGCAGTAAAACCTAAAGAACATCGCACTGACATGCGAGTCATAATCATTACGCCCTTGTGGGTGACCACTGCACTTACCACTGTGTGTGGTAATGCCTTCTATGATGTGTTCCCAGTACACACGTGACACAGTGGGTTGAGGAATGTTATATGCCTACACAACCTCTGAAATGTCACTTTAAATCCATATAGCACCCACCATCATGACTTGCTTGAACTCAGATAATTCACAATTCACATGACCTTGCCATGAGAAGACTTATACAGGTGCGGTCATTCCCAAGCAGTGTTTTGAGGTAATGCAACTTCACAACCAGTACACACTGTTAGCCCATGTTTTTTTTTAGATTAGATAAGATAGATTGATCCCTTGGGAGTGGTTCTCTCAGGGAAATTAAGAACATTTTGCATGTCAGTGTTTAGTGTCATACAGAGAAATTAAGCATTACATAATGTTACACATAGTTGCTGTTCTGCAGAAAAGTTTTACTTCATTTTTGCCCATCTTCAATAATGTGAGTCTGGCACTTGTTCCTAAAATTATTTCAAAATTTCATGATGAATAGACCAATGGAAATGCTCCAAAATGATATTGACTTTTACTGAAAGGTGATTTTGGTTCCCTTCTCAAATTCTATAGTTGCAATTTTGAAGACATCTTGAAGTTTTATGTGTGACGCTGATGCTATGCTAAAAGTTTTGCAAATTTTAATTTTAAGTGTAGCTATTTGTAGACGACTGAGGACGGTTTACTGTAAATATGAAGTTTAATATGTTGGATTGAAAGGTCTTTATCATTGTAGTTACTTTCTAGGGTCATCCTTTTGTCTAGATTTTGCATCTGTGGTCTACTGTCCACTGTCTGTGAACTGCATCATGCTCTGCGGTCCAAGATCCCCTGAGGGTCCTGACACTCAGGGACTACTGGGCACTGGCCCCTGTGGACAGTAGTTCATCTCTGGGTATGAAAAATATTGCTACAACAATGAAAAAGGGCATCTGAGCTTGTCTCATAGCTTGTATGTCTTAACAAGAACAAAGTCAAACTACTTTAATTATATACTTTTTTCTTAATTTTCTTAATGTCACTGAAACAAAAATGTGTGTGGAAAGTAAAGAAAGTATAAACTCTAAATTCAAGAGATTGTGATTAGAAGGGGAAGTATTTTATTATGATCTGAATTTGACATAGTTACCATTGTTTACAGTGGAAAGAAAAGTTCAAGAATATTCCAGAATTTTATGATACAGAAGAGAAGTACAGATCCAACCTTGCTAATACACAATGTATATCCAATGCAAGTGTACATTACAATTAGCAATGTAATTACATGTACAGGTAGTACAGTAAACAGGGTTAACCAGCAAGAAACAATGGACTTCAAACCTGCTAATATTTTTGTTTGAGATGACCAATTCCAGGGTAATAATGCATGCATTTATATGGTTTACTATGATCACAACTAAATCTACCCATAAAGGCTCATTTATACTGAAGGCTAAATACAAACACAGATATAAATGAAGCCTTCTTTCCATACTCTGCATTTATTTCATCCATATTTGAGCATGTTCTCTGCTTACAAATATGGATGGAATGGAACAGTACAACTGTAACAAACACATGGCCACTGCCATATGGACACAACAAATAAGATTTTGGCAGATTCTTTAAAATAGCTGTTTACACTGCTTTCGTCTTTGTGGTAAATATATTATACACCATTGCCATGTGTCATTGTCAGAAGATTTTGACTGGATGTACTGCTTAACATCTATGCCAACAAACTGTCGCCTGACAGTATATGGGCAGTGACAGAGAGCTGGAAAACATATTCAGGTTCATAAGAAAGGGATTATAAATGAGCTCTAAGGCTTCTTAAAGTTTACTTAAAGAAAAATCTGGAATGAAATCTGATGTTTATTAAAGTAATATTATTTGTGTCTCTTTTTATGTTGAGTGATTCCTCAGATCATATTTAAATTAACTGAATTAACGCAATGTAAATTTCTCTTTTCATCTTCCCTCTAAATGTAACAATTCTGCCATGTCTAAAACAAATTATCTTTTTGTTTAATATAATTTTATCCCTATGTTTTCCACCCCAAACTGGAAGTGCCAATTACCCAATGCCGTTATGACTCTCCCCCATCACATAAGATGCTCTGACATTAGGAGGGTGAAGACAAGCACACGCTTCCTCTAATACATGTGATGTCAGCCACCACCTCTTTTTGAACTTTTTAAACGCTGTCCTCCAAGTGTGTTGGCTGCCCAGCAATGATGCAACAACAACCATGACTGCTAAGCTGCCAACACACTTGGAGGACAGCAATAGGTCCACAATACAATACAATGGCTTACAGATGCCTGTACCAGCCAGCATTGCATGGGTGTGATTTGGGGAGAGTGCATCACCTAATTACCCAGAGAGAGACTCATTAGATGCAATGTAACTTGACTTCAGTTAATTATTTGAGTTGATAATTGATATCTTTGCTGCTCCTTACATACAATGCAGCCAAATGTGGAGGGAATTCAAATGCAGATCGAGAGACAAGCTGTAACAGTCACTAAAAATCTAATACATTGATTCAAATAGAGGCATACAATTAATTAAAACCAACCTTCAGAAAGTTGTAGATGTCAGCAATTTCTGTATTTTTTATTTGGTTAATTATCATCTTCAATTTATAATTCTACGGTATGCATTTGTTATTATCTTACTGTAATAGTATTATACAACAAAAAACTGTTCGTATTTTCATGTATTCTCCCTTTAAAAACATACTCCTGCATGTGTAGTCATGTAACTCCACCCAGTCTAATCCATGACCATGAAGCACCATGGAAGAGACCTGAAGTAGAGTCAGTTGAGTACCTTGAGCAGCTTCTACCAAAGAAAAATGCAGTATCCCGTGTTCATTAGAAATAACATTATCAAGGAAAAATGTTCCAAAGATATTGATAATAATTTAATATATTTTTATATTAAAGTCATATCCCAGCATTAGAGTCACTAGAGTCTCTCTCACTGTTCACTTTGGGAGTGTGTTATATAGTGGGTGAAACTACCTCCCTCATGTTTAAGTTGCACTTTATTCTGGCTAGCTCTCACTGCTCTCACTATTGATCTGTTTCAAACTGTTTAGAACTACAAAGTGCTCCTGTATGGTTAATAATAATAATAATAATAATAATAATAATAATAATAATAATAATAATAATAATAATAAAATTTTAATTTTATTTCATAATTGTAATTTTATACAACAACTTTTGTTCAGTGATCAGCAGCCAAACTTCATCCATATAACTCCTATGCTGTGTTCTCTTCATTGGCTTCCTGTCCACATCAGATTCAAAGCCTTGCTGGCCTACAAAGCCAAAAATGGACCAGACCCACTGTACTTGATGGCAGAGGTGAAAACCTGATCTGTACCAAGAGCCCTTCGAGCATCAAGTACAGCTCAGCTGAACCCACCATCCCTCAAGATGCTTGGAAGACAAGCATCCAGACAGTTTTCTGTCCTGGAACCAAATTGTCTTCAAATTCCAACTGAAGGCCCATCTCTTTCAAGAGCATTTAACACATTAAAGAATTATACCATGTCTGTGTGGTAAAGTGAAATATGTTGAGCACAGGATGTCAAAGTATCTATTCTGATACTTGTTTTAGGAGCATCTAAGTCTGTACAAACTAGATGAGGATATTTTCTGAGAGAACAGCGAAGCACTTTTGTAAGTAGCTCTGGATAAGAGTGTTTGCCACATACGATTGTAAAGTAAAATATTTCAAGCCTTTTCTGCTTTACTTTGGATCAGTATGGTTGATTAGCTCATGAAATGAAATACAGAATTTAAAATTATTAGAATTAATATAGACTTAATTTCATGTTTGAATGAACTACTAATCAGACAGTATCAACATTAAAACAAAGGCTTGACAGGTGTAACTGAAACATAATCAATATAAAATACGACGGTTTACCTTTTTGAATTAAAGTATTGGTTTTGCACTTATAATGGAGTAAATTTGTAATGTTGACACCAGCTCAGTCACCAAATGAAAAGTTACTTTCATGGAAAAACAACAGTCTTCAGGGTGAACATGAAGAAATAGTACTAACCCCAGTCTGACCGCTGTGAACATTTGCAGATGTTGTTGCTATGGGAACATGAGAAGATGGTCAAAAGCACGCTGTACTTGAACCTGTTTAACTAATTGCTCTGCATTAGGTTGTGCCTTGCTGTTCCCCTATATCACACAAACAACCAAGACAAAAACATAAGGCACCATTAAAAACCCCTCAGTGCTTCGTTACTGATTCGATTGAAGTTGAGTTGATGCTGCAATAAAAGGCAAAGCGATTTAGAAATCAATGTGTGGAGTGTTTTAAAATACAGAGTAAAGAGCAGAAAAAATATGTTTCATGATGAACTCTGCAAACACTGGCCTACAATATACAGTATATACTCACTATATCAAGTAACACAGCCTAGCTTGAGGCCATATTGACTGTACAATTGAGTGAGGGATAAAAAAAGGTACATACTTAAAAAGATGTATGTTTGGCTACAGTCGGTGTGTATGAAAGAACACAGTCCAGGCGTGCATTGGCTTTTGTGGCTGTATTGACTCGTAAAGTGCACTGGCCAGCGCTTGAGAAGAAAAGCAGCACTGACATTAAAGGTTCTCACACTGCTGCTTTTTCACCAAGCTGTAGTCGTTAAATTGATTCTTCCAGTCCAGCATATAAGAACGCCAGCGATGAAACTGAGTCTTCCACTGCAGCTCCACCTCATCAATACTCACTACAGGAGAGAAAAGAAGAGAGCGAAGAGGAGATTAATTTGCAGAAATAGAAACAAAATATGTCAAGAAAACAGGCCAAACAATCAGCAAGTTCCCTGATATGAATTGTCTGCACATTGCTCTACATCTCCATTGCTATGGTAACACTCATATGGGCCATGAGAATCCATTCTCACTGGGGTTTTCTTGTCTCCAGGTGCTTAGCTGTGTATGCACACTTACCCCTACAACATTGGCAAGATCTAGACCTTCTACAGACAAAACACTGGACCTGTGTTTCTGAAGGCTGTATCCTTGGCTACACAATATTCACACGCCGCTCATAATGTGTGAACCACAATGAACTTGCTTTAAGAATGCATTGAATCAGCAGTAATATTGGATCCTCATTAAAGAATTGGCATTATGCTTACAGCAGCCTTTAAATGTCAGAAGCACGCTGCATTTCAGTTTGCTTACTTTCACTACAACCAGTGTGATATATATATATATATATATATATATATATATGACATTTTAATAATTTTAACAATATTTGCCTTCATATTGCTGATTTCACAGCAGGTTCCAGTGCAAAATATTTCAGCTCTGAACTGTCACTGTTAAACCTAGTAACCTACTGATTATTTTGGGCATTTCTTGAGTAAATCAGTCAAAAGTGTCCATCTGTGTTTTTAAAGTGGAGATTCTACAGGTGTAGAGGGTATATTCTGTAAATTAATAGATTGTAATCAATCTCTGCCATATGTTTGATTTTTGGAATTACAAAAAAAATAAATACAATAGTGAAAATCTAATCTAATCTGAATCTAAATACAATTGCATATATATATATATATATGTTAATGGTAGAATAATATTTCATAGTGAACATTAAAATTATTTTTTTTTTTCAGTTGTTTTATAGTATATAAATCAAGCATAAACTCAGCTATTAGACATATATTAAGAAACTGGCAAAGTATGGTGTTTGGAACATAGCCTACAAATTTAGGATATTTTCATATGGCTGGTAAAATCTCCTAAATCTGAATTCCTCACCAAATTTGATTTTTAGGCAGTTCATCTTTCTAATGTGATCTAAACAGTTTATGCTTCTAAACATATGCTGTAAAAAAGTCACATTATTCAGCCACAGCCACTTCTTTGGTTTGCATTCTTCTTATTTTACTCTGACTTCAGCCACGTCCTCCTTTGGCCATGTTTGGCCATTTCTTCAAAGAGTGATAGAGTGGTTGTGGTATTTGCCTCCTACTTTTGCCTTCCCAAATATTTATGAGGTATGTTACCTCTCTGTCTCACCACTGGAACCCTCCCTTACTGTTGCTGTCCATTTCCCCAGTTGGACTGATGTAAAAAAATTTCAATCTGGCTCTTCAGATCAGGTTGGACTACCATAAATTTCAATATCCCATATGGAAGTGGACCATGTTGTAACTGAAAAAGTCAGGTTCAATGTGGTTTTCCACTCAGACTGCCACGTAAATAACCCCTCTGTGTCACAAATTTGGACCACTTTTACCTGCTGTGTGAACACAGCCTTAGATTTTTGTTTTAGAGGGTAGAGAAAAGCTGCACCATTTGTGAAAATCATTATTAATAACATAACATTAATAACATGGGCATTAGGTTACACAAACTGACAAAACACACTACTAACATAGCATGTTACCATGTTGTTTCTTGCCTTGTTAAATGCAGGTTTGGTATGATAATGAGTCAAATTGTTCACATTGGTGGTGAATGGAAGCCAAGATAAGAAGTGTTTAATGACTTTAAAAGCTCTGTCTCAGAAAGTTGGTTATGGATGTCTTTATACACTGTTTGTGCTAAACCTTACATGTAGAATCCAGTCATAGTGGAAGGATACATGACACTGTGTGGCAAAATAGACCCAATAGAAAATAATTATTTTCAGATTTGCCATCACTTTCCCATCATCAACATTCCATATGAATCCCAGAAGACATGTACAGGTTTGCTTATGGGTTTGGATAATAAATAGAGTTTTTCTGTAGTCACGGTGACCTCTGGTCGTATTCTATTCTATTCTGTTCTGTTCTATTCTATTCTGTAATGTATCTGTCCATATTTATGATGAACCATTATTTTGCACCATGCAAAATAATTTATTTATGGTGCAGTGCATCATGCCCTTGCACATGTTTTATCCAATGACTTAGATCAATATCAGTATTGTTACTCCAAGCTGTTGCTCAATATTTTTCTCTCTTTTTTGTCTGCAGGTGAATTAGTGATGTTGGAAAGGCAATTATGTTCTTACATTTTTAGCCTCTCTCCGATGTGAAACAACATTGCTAAGCATGAGGATTCATCAATTGCCTAGCAACAAAATGCCACTCCAAATGAGATAGCAAAGAGAGAGCGGGAGAGAGTTACAACAAAATTATGACTGAAGAAAGAGAGCAGAAGAGAAGAGAATGCATAAATTGTCAGCATATATAAATAATAAACAGCATTATATATGAACGCATGTGCAATGTGATCATGCAACTGGAAATGTTTAAGCATAAAGCACCACTTAAACGGATGCATTTACATACTAATAACTGCCATATGCAGCACAGAGCATGTCCAAAAGACAGTTATGTTGTATACAATATATGGACAAAAGTATTGGGACACCTGGTTGTACATTGTTTCTTCTGAAATCAAGCATAGTTAAATAGAGTTAATCTGGCTTTTGTTGGAGTAACTGTCTCTATTATCCAGGGAAAGCCTTAAAATAGATTTTGGATCACTGTGCTGAGAAATAAGTGTTAGTGCTGTTTGTGAGCATTTGTACGTCTGTGTAAGCAATTGGTGCAACTTAAAGTAGCTAAATGCAATCAAAAGAAGGGGTGTCCACAAACATTTGGACACAGTGTATATTCACACAAACAATTTGAACAAACACTAATGGAGATGTTATTGAATAGCTTGCAAGACTGATAGTGTTAGCTCACAGTTAATACTGGACTTGGGCTTTCTCGCTCTGTCTCTGTAAAATAAGCCACTGTTAACCTATGAAGACTGTTTCTAGTACAATTCTATTAAAACAAAAGATAATTCAATGTAAATATTATTTGAACTTTACCACTGGAATAGAAGCTTGTCATATTCCTTGTACTGTTGAAAATAGAATAAGCCATGAACATATATAAAATGTAAGTAAGTAAGTAAGTAAATTAGTAAATAAATAAGCTGTGGTGTAGCACAAAATTGCCAGAATGTTTTAGGAATAAATGACTGGCCCCACAATAAACATACTAGTGCATGTGTAGTCACATGACTCCATCCCATCCAGTCAGTAGCCTGAAGGAATAAACACTCAGCCAATTGAGCAACTCGTACCAAAGAAAAATGCTACATCTATTGTTTATTAAAATTATTGTTCAATTATATTTATTAAGGTAAATGGTCCAATTTATTGTGATATTGATTCAAGGTCATATATTAGCAGAGTCTTTATTAGACAGGGGAACAACTTCCTCTCTTTTTTCTTTTGTTTTTTGATAAAAAAATACATTTGACTTGTAGTTCTTACAGTGAAACTAGTAGTTCATGGTGGTGGTTTGGCCTGTGTACATGCATGGCTGTAAGAGTGTGTATTTCTGTGCACATGTGTTTTAATAAATAAACAAGACAAAGTTCTTTCGAGCAAAGCTGTTTGCAGTTGTTCACCAAGGCGCAAAACAAAATTGATTCATTCCATCTCTGTGTCAAATTCAATTCCGCTCCCCAAGATTGCACTGCCTGGAACTCCAGCTGTACTCCTCCCTTCCCTGCCCATCAGCACTCCAATCCTATACCCTATTAGAACACCACCTTGCAAGGACCTCCAAATCCCTGTTAAAAACTAAGGAACAGGTTTCAGTGGTTTTGTATGCAATGATGCTCAAAAGATGCCTTTAAATCAGCATCAAAGGTTTGCCAGAGCAAACGTGGCGAGCATCACAGCGCTTTAACATTTACAAGGAACACCTTCCAGCACAAAGCACTCAGAATAATGTTTCGCTCTTCCTCTTAGTACGGCACTTAGAGCGTGCAGCCTCCACCTCAGGGCAACAAACGGCAGCAGAGCATCACACTTAGTTCAAATGGTTTAAATGAGCAAGCTATAGCAAAAGGCTTTTTCCACTTCACATGCAGTTCGTTTTGACAGGAGAGGTCTTTGTGCACCGCTTTATACAGAAAAGTGACGACCATGCTCACACACTCGTTATGAAACTAAACAATCCAAATTGACTTGCTTCACAAAGCAATGCTTTCCTCATCATCTGCAAAAATGTCTCACTGACTAAATAGTTGAATAACCAAACAGCCTGACCTGAACAACACCTCAGGCCTTGTGGAATTTAAAATGCATGTGAAGCCAAATTTAAAATATTTGAAAATGCGGTTTTCACCATTTCCCAGCCTTAAAAACGCAAGGGCTGTGTGTCGTGTCTGCATAATCAGAGTGCTGAGGAGTGCCCTGGCATTACTTATGTTCTAATACCCCTCTCCCCCCCCCATTGCTGTGAAGCAGGAGTTGACCTTGCTCCTACACAGCCCAGCCTTGAGCTTCAAAATGGTGTGTGTGGGATCACCCAGGCAGGATAGCTGTTCCATGATCCACATAAATTGCAGAAATGGCTTTAAAGCCTTAGATGGGACAGAGAGGGAATGATGCTGGAGGGTCCAAGACTGGGATTCTGCAATGAGGGAAACAGTATGTCTGGGGAACTTACTGAATATATAGATGTCTGAATGGAGTAGCATCTAAGGCCAGCCATGATCTAAATTTAAGAGTGACAAGCTGTGAATTGGAAGGTTGATGGTTCAACTAGGGCCAACATTATATGGGGGTAGGTGGAGTTAAGGAACAGCAGTACCGTGGATCTTCGGATCGTAAGGTTACTGGTTCATTCCCCAGGACCAACAGTATATGGGAGTAGGGGCAGAAAAGGAACAGCAGAACAGTGGAAGGGACATCTAGGGGCAGCCATGACCTAAATGTGCTTGGGACTGGAAGGTTGCTTGTTTGACCTCCTGGACCAGCACCACAGTGGAAGTGAAGGAATAGCACAACAGTGGAAAAGGGTCTTCCATCAAGATTCATGGACAAAATGGCCTTGGTTAAAGTTCTCATTTTAATGGATACTAATTATAGAGTGAGGGCTTATTTCATGGAAATAATTTAGGTGACTACTGATGGCTATGATAAGTAGCACTATCCTTTTCTTGTCTTAGCTGATGTCTTGGCTGATCACCTGTTGGAATATTACACAGTGACATGCCAAATCATGGGAAATCAATATGGAAATAGATTATGAAGTGTCATTACTTCAGGGGATGGCTTAGGAACACCCATGCCTATGTAGGTTGTGAGGTGTTATCTTGGGAGTGAGGTTTAACACTGGCCAGCGGGTTTATGAGAGGCATGAAAGTGGGTGCAATGGGTTCTGGATTTCTGTGGGCATTTAACATTCCTCAATCCACAGTGTCACCTGTGCATCAGGAATATGACATAGAATGGCCACCTACTGTGGACAGGGCAGTGGTCACCTAGGGACACTTAATGACAGTGATTGGCAACATCTTGCTACAATTGTCTGTATGAACAAAAATCACAACCACATTTAATGCAGAAGGACCCACACATATATTCTATGCTCTGTCTGTCCTGCACTGAACATGGGAACAGAAGACCCAACAGAGTGCCTCTGTTAACACTCTGTTGACACATGACATACCTCACTTTGCTGGACCCTAGAGAACTGGCTACATATGTGTGAACTGATAAGTCACAGTCGATTAAGGATAATAGTAGTTAGATAGTAGGTTGAGTTTGTGTATAGCACAGACTACATCAAGCCATAGACCCCAGTTGTCAATGCACTGGGCAGGCTTGTGTGGAGTGTATTCTCAAGGTATGGGTTGAATCCACTGTCTGCTTAAACACATCACTGATTGGTTCCCAGTATGTTTCGCTGCTTGGTAACCATTTGCAGACCTTCATTGACTTAATGTATCCCGATAATGACTCGGAAGCACTCTGAAGAATCATTACGTCCTGCTTCTCCAAACTGGTTCAATGACATATTCACGGTGCACATGTGACAATGTGGAATGAGGAGTGTTAAATGCCCACACAATTTTGTAAATGGAGCTTTCCTTCCATCTGGCATCCATTCTCTTGTTGCCTGGTCATGAGCATGCTGGGCAGTGTTAAACAACACTCAGAAGATAACAATTTATACAGGTGTGAGCGCTCCCAATCGAGATAAAACCACTTCATAATCGATCTACATACATACACCTTTTTTGTTTTTGACCCTGGTCAAACTTATTGTTATCGAAGCAAGTTGAAGATGAATTGATCTCCAAAAGGCATACATTTAAAGATTTAAATACCAGTGTATTGTTTCGGCTTCATACGAAGTATGGTAGCCCAAGGAGATTTCAGCACTCAGACTGAGGTCTCAGACCTTAATTAGCCTGAAGTGGCTTGTTTACAATCATCATTAGGAAAGGCTAGGTGATGCAAAGTTCAAAGCTTTAGAAATACTCAGACTCCTCTAACCTTGTCCTAAAAACACAGCAGTCATGGGTTCTTCAAGGCAGCTGCCTAGCACTCTGAAAATGAAAATGGGTGAGGCCCACAAAACAGCACAAGGCTATTAGAAAATCGCAAAGCTTTTTCAGGTTACCAGTTCCTCGGTTCAAAATGCAATTAAGAAATGGCAGTTAACAGGAACAGTGGAGGTCAAGATCATGTCTGGAAGACCAATAAAAAATTCAGAGACAGCTGCTCGTAGGATAGCTGACTGCAAAAGACCTTCAGGAAGCTTTAGCAGACTCTGGAGTTGTGGTACATTGTTCTACTATTCAGTACCGTTTCTGGTGCCATGCTATGAGTTTTTTCTTGTACATTTAACTCTTTCTGAAGCACTTTCTTTGACTTCTCAAGTGCATTGAACACCATCCAACCTCTCATGCTTGGGGAGAAAGTTAGTGTGGATAAATCAATGATAACCTGGACTACCTGTCTCATATGCTCCAGTATGTGCAGTTGAGGACCAAACGGTCTGATCTTCAAGTCTGCAACACTGGAGCAACTCAAGGAACAGTTCTCTCCCCCTTTCTCTTCACGCTGTGCACCACGGACTTCCATGTACCGGTCAGATTTATGCCACCTTCAGAAATTTTCTGATGATGGTGCGATGGTTGGGTGCAACAGGGGTGGACAGGAAAATAATGCTAAGACGATTGATTAAGGATCAAGAAGGCTGGCTCAGTTCTTGGATGGTCACTGGAGAGTTTGGAGGTGGTGGTGGAAAAGAGAACTCTCAACAAACTGACTGAAATCCTGGGTAACACATCTCACCCCCTCCATGACGTACTGGTCAGACAGTGGAGCACTTTCAGCAACAGACCCATTCAGACCCACTATTACTCCCATCTAATCACCGCACTGACACTTTATCTACACATGTACATAACTGACAGAGTCACTGAATGGCTGGACATTACAGCTCTTCTCTACACATCTCCTTGCACAGACAATATTCAGATCTTCATCTTTGCAGACAAAACTTTACCTGTACATGTGCACAACAGACGGGATTACCTTCATGTATACTGTACTGTATAGTCAGGGGAAATGACCAAATTGTGTAAGCACTCACTCACCTCTGCACTCACTATTACAATCTTACTGTCAATCATCTTCAGCTACGGTAACATCAGGTAATCACTGTTGCATCTATGCAGAATATTCTAGGATAATTACCTAGAATTATGAGGGTTCATTTGCACTTAAACTTATCTGTTGATAGCTGGGTCCTTAGCCAGCAGTCTTCACAATCATAAAACCATCAGGACCCCTAGGAACCCTGCAGTGATGTTAATGGTTGAGGTGTGACTATAGTTTCCAGACATGATTAGTGATGTAATCATCTTTTTGGAATCCCTAAGTATATTATAGGCTTTCACTTCAGCTAACATTCTGAGTACTTAGACAGCTGTCTGCGTTGGTAGTGAGGAGTAAGGTATCTCGCTAGGGATGGAGGCATACCCTGAGAGTGTGTGTGTGTGTGTGTGTGTGTGTGTGTGTGTGTGTGTGTGTGTGTGTTTGTGTGTGTGTGTGTGTGTGTGTGTGTGTATATATGTGTGTGTGTGTGTGTGTTTCTTTCTTTCTTTCTTATGGCTGTCATTCCACCACTCCCTCACCTGTGACATGTTGTAGTTTAGGCAGGAAGCTGTCCCAGAACTTGCACTGCAGAGCCCGAAGCATCCTGAGTGTTTGTAGTGGGTTTGTATTCAGACTAACATACTCCTGATGCTCCAAAGTGAAAGGTGGCCATGCAGATCCCTCGGCACTTGGGTTCCTTGAGCAAAAGAAAGGAGGGGGGGGACAACAAAACAAGTGAAAATCAACTCAAAGGTCAGTTTATGTACAGAGCCAAGTTACATCGATACATTACTGCACCTCAACAACATAGCCTTCAGAAAGAATCAATGAAACAATTCAATAGCTAAGACGTTTACATGCTCTGGTAAAGGACAGCTTGTGGCCTTCTAAATCCAAGGGCTTCAAATCTTAAACACAAAACTCTGGAAAAACAAAACTGATACAGCAGGCCCATTTTTTTATTAAGCATACAAAGCAAGTCACTCCTGAGACAAAGCAGGTATTGATGGTGGAAGGTTAACTTCAATATGTGATAAAAAATCTTGTCTTCTGTTGTTTTTCTGGTATTTGTTTTTGAAAAATGAAGCTGGTCATTTGACTATGCAAATCCCCACATTATTAATGGTAGAACGATACTGATACAGATATTGTCCCATACAAGAAATGTTGATACAAGAAACATGTGCTCCCAACTCTTACCCTGTTTTAGCAAAGTTGGCCCAGTGTCTCATCATCCTCCTGCTCATGGCTACTTCCTCCTCAGTGTACCCTCGAGAGCTGTTCTGTGGGAGCCCAAACACAAACTCAATCTCATCGCCATGCATACTTCCCATCCACTTTGGCCAGGAGTTGGAACTGGAGCGATGGTTAAAGAGATACACACTGGCACTGCCTCCATGCTCCACATACCTTCGGGCAAAATCAAGCAAGGGGCAGGAAAAGTAGCGGTCCCCAACCAACGCACCTAGGGCATCTCTGTTCTTCTGCCCACTCAACTCATCTGTCCAGTCAGTGTACTGAAAAGCAGCAGCTTCCCGTGCCATTTCACTAAATCCTGGAAGACTTGAGGCTACTCCCTGGAGAAACTGCTCTCTAGTAATCAAACTCTGGTGGTCAATGCCATATCCACTTACACCATATAACAGGAAATATGTTCCTTCGTCCTTGTTCAGACCAAGCAAAATTTCTGTTTTCAAGAACTGTCCAGAGTGGAGAAGGATATTAGGCATGTCCAGGAGGAAGTCACCATCCACCACTGGAGGAAATGGAATGTCTATAATGGCAGGATCACGGATTACACTGAACTGCTGGTCAACAATATTTTTTGGATCCTTACTTCGTAAGCAGGCCAATATCTCATTAGAAGATGGTCCAAGTGTGCAGTTCAGAAGACCAGCAAGGGTCAAGGATCGGTTCCATGCCTCACTTGCCTCCACAGCTGCCCAAACTGCATTAGGGGAACCACTCTGTAGAACAGCACGGCGGAAAAAGCTGTGGCTGCCCGTGGAAAGCACATGATGACCAACAGATCCTGCACCAGCACTCTCCCCAAATAGAGTCACAGAAGATGGGTCTCCCCCAAAGGCAGCAATGTTCTCTGCAACCCAGCTTAGGGCAAGCCTCTGGTCAAACAAACCTGCATTTCCCTTAACCTCTTCACTCCCAGGCAATGAAAGGAATCCTAGAGGTCCCAGTCTGTAGTTCATGGACACTACCACAACTTTTTCAGATTGGCTGAGGTATCGTCCATCGTATACATCCAGGGAAGCAGTGCCTGTGGAGAATCCACCTCCATAGATCCATACCATGACTGGGACAAGGGGTTGGTCGGGGTCTTGAAGCCTGACAGAAGGAGTCCATACATTCAAGTAAAGGCAGTCCTCACTCAGTCTGGTATTAGGATTCCACATCTCAGCTCCAGCAAATCCTGGGAATGTATTGTCCACACATTGCCAGCAGGAGTTGGAAAACTGGACAGCATCTCGAACCCCACTCCACGCTACTGGAGGTTCTGGACGACTGAAACGTAGTGCACCCACTGGAGGTTTGGCATAGGGAATGCCCAGAAAGGCCACCACAGTCCCAGAGCTTCCTGGTACAGAGAGTTTAACACCCCTGACTTTACCCTTGCTGGTGGAGACCACCAACTCATCCCATTCCAATGTTGGCTGGAGGAGCATAAAAGCCAATAGATACAGCATGGAGCTGATGCCAGATCCTGCCATGATGTCTTCAAACCTGAAAATTAAACAGAACAACACATGCACAGAGACATATGAGGTTTGGCAACAAAGCACATTAATGATGTAGGCTGATGCCAAATTAGTCAATTTCCCACTTGTTTGTCTCCCCTGTGGCACATCATTTTAATATATTATGTAAGAGCTACATTTCAAAACAACTGGGGCAGGCTGAGAGACACGCAGTCCAACAGGCAGCTATTAATGACACCTTGGGTACATCTGAGTCCAGATGGAGAGGAAGGCAGAGACAATCAAAATGCTCTCAGTGACTCATCCAGCATGAGATGGCCTAGACACCCCTTTCTCTCACTCTCTCTCTCTCTCTCCGATTACTCAGCTAGTAGGGGAAAAAATCAATTTCTAAAATTAGAAGCCCTGATTACTTGTTGTGATAGTGGGTAAATCCTGCTTGATTAATACAGTCTGCCCCAGGCCAGATGGATTGTCTCAGAAGTCTGATACTTCTCATGGTACCCAAGAGGGACCAATTTTTTCCAAATGGGAAACAAACCATAGTAAACACTTCTGGGGCAGTGTGATGGCATTTTGGACAGGCACATGGACAGATCAGCCCATGACAGGCCAAAGTAATGAGGGGAATCTTATTAAAACCTTATTAAGGCTTTGCAGTTTGAGAATATGCACTCAATAAGCTGATAACGCATTACAAAGCAAAACAAATGCACAGAAACTCTCTGGTTTTTAGTCGCTGTATAGGGGAATCTTATGTGCAGCTCATCTTTACCTTGCCCTCATTAGGTACAGTAATTATTCTATGCTAAACTGGAGGTGATAGAGCAACAATCAATATTGGATGGGATCTTTTGGCTTGGAATTGAAAAGCACTTTCCTAATTCCAGACATTTGACCGAATATAAGAACTTAATGACATATCTGGCATATTGCCTAAAGTCTTTTGACATGGAATGCTAATTCAAAAGAACATCACTAAAGAACTAGATCATCGTTACACATTAAGTAACCAGATTCTACGTGCCTTGGCCTTCATTTTACAAGGGAAAATCTTCTCAATGGGTAGTCTCGAACACTATGGTAGTGCTAAGCTACCGCAAGGTCACGGAAGGACTGGGGTTCATTTTATTCATCTTAAGTGTGACAAACCCTAGAACTGTGATGGGACCACCAGTTCAGCAATTTAATGCATGACTGATATAAACCCCAAAGTGGAATCCATCAGGAGAGAGGGAATGCTATAATATTGCCCACAAGGGACCTTCACAAGACATGTTTTCTATTCTGTACTTATTTATATATTTTAAATATGATTCCCTTGAACAGTACTAGTGTTATTCTTCATTCAGTAGAAAGAATAATTCTCCAAAAAGCATGCCCTTGTCAGGTCCTGTAATGTAAAGGGATGACTCCTGAGACAAATGCCACTAGAACGTCTAATGATTTCTTTATCAGACAGACAGCAACGATATTATTGTATCATGAGAATCGGGGTTCATGGAAATGGCAAGTAAAATGTCAGCATGTCCCGAAGGGCTTTAAGTGCTTTTGGTAGACTCAAATCTGCATAAGCAGAAACAGCTAACCCTCTAGTGGTCATTGCATCAAAAGGCAGAAAGACAAGGCCATTCCTCATTTCTGATTTCTTTGTTTTTTTTTCCATCCAGGCTATTAGTTTTTCTTTCAATAACTTGTTCCATTTGCTTTCAGCCACAGTCTCATTATTCTCTCACTCACTAACATGATTATACATTAGAGCTTCAATATATGTATGGAATGCTGGATGTTGTGATGTAATCATTAAATGTATTTTGTCAATTACCATAACTGTGAGCTGCCTTGCACCATATTAAACCACAGATGAATCAATAATGTTATTAGGTTAAAGACTGATCTGCATTATCTTAAACAAAATATCCAACTTTGGTTGGCTTACATACATACATATTGTGGTATGTATAGGTGTAACATTTTAACCATATTACTGTTTATTTCTGATTGTTATTTTTAATTTTTGAGACTTTTAAAAATGATTCTTTGAGCAATGTTATAAAACAACATGAACAACTTTTAGTCCCATAAAGAACCATATATGTACAGTGCATCTGGAAAGTATTCACAGCACTTCACTTTTTACACATTTTGATAAGTTACAGCCTTATTCCAAAATGGATTACATTAACTTTATTCAAGCAACTTCTACCCACAATGACACCATGAGAACTTTTATTAAAAATAAAAACAAAAATGTACGTAAGTATTGACAGCCTTTGCCATGACACAAATTGAGTTCAGATGCGTCTTGTTTTCACTGATAATCCTTCAGCTGTTTCTACAGCTTGATTGGATACCTGTGGTAAATTCAGTTGATTGGACATGATTTGGAAAGACACACGCCTGTTTATATAAGGTCCCATAGTAGACAGTGCTTGTCAGAGCACAAACCAAGCCATGAAGTCTAAGGAACTGTCTGTAGACCTCCGAGACATGATGTAATCTAGACACAGATCTGAGGAAAGGTACAGAAAAATTAGGACTCTTCAAACAGCTGGCTGCTCAGCCAAACTGAGTGATCGTGGTAGGAGGGCCATAGTCAGGCAGGGTCAAAGAAAAGATGACTGCAACTATAAACAGACAGAGAGAGACATCCTTGATAATAACTTGCTCCAGAGCCCTCTGGACCTCAGACTGGGACAAAGGTTTATCTTCCAACAGGACAAAAACCATAAGCACACAGTCAAGATAACAAAGGAGTGGTTTGGGACAACTCTGTGAATGTCTTTGAGTGGCCCAGCCAGAACCCAGTTTGAACCTGATTGAACATCTCTGGAGATAAGTAAAAAGGATGTGCACTGATCCTCCCCATCCAATCGATGGAGCTTGAGAGGTTCTGCAAAGAAGAATGGGAGAAACCTCCCAAAAACAGGTGTGCCAAGCTTATAGCATCATACTAAAAAAGACTTGAGGCTGTAATTGCTTTCCAAAGGTGCTTCACCAAAGTATCAAAGGCTGTGAATATATATGTGCATGTTATATTTGTATGTTTTATTTTTTTTTTTATATACAAATGTGCAAAGATTTCAAGCAAACCTTTCTCACTTTGGCACACGTTGCATTGTGTGAGGGGGAAAATGAATTGAATCCAATTTGAAATAAGGCTGTAACATAACAAAGACCTATGTTACATACCATTATTGTGAAGGCCAGTATTGCTACAGTAGATACATATAATATATTGTGCAGATTAAAACAATTCATTCCCTTCACACACACAGGGAATCCCTATCTGAAAGAAAAACTGGCACTCAGAATGAGTCATAATGCAAGCCCTGAGACACCGAGGAGTTGCTTCTTAAGCATCCTCAGCTCAACTCTCCCTCTCTACAGGCAGGTCTCCTGTGAGAATCATTCAGACCTTTAAATCTCAAAGGCTTTAACTCTGCACTACTCCCCACTATCACTATACAGTCCACAGTAACCTCTGGATACTGATCTGTACACTGCCTGACAAATGGTTGAAGACACATAGCTGTTCAAAATATTTTAATTCTATGGATTTTCTTTGCCAGTTTCAAATCACTTAACATATTGAGTCCTAAGCACTAAATAATGGGAATGTATTTACATTCAGGCACCTGTGCACCACTGACGGCTCTGTATTATTTAAAGCAGAATGAAAAAAAAAACTAATAAGAAGCCAAATTTTGTACTTTGTAAACTAAGCTTCAGAATCATCAGACAGTAAATCTATGTGACATTCCCATTTCTAGTCTTTATTATTAGGGAAATTACAATTTCATTGTTGGAGAGATGGCAATGTTCTACAAACACAATCTTTACTGAATGGAGTGCTTATTCGATTTATTTATTTATTTTTAACAAATATTAAAACTTAAACAGTATCGTAGATTGCTCCCACAACAACTGTAGTGCCAAGGACTATCTCAACTTTATCTGAAAACCCTGTTTTAGTACTGATATTTGTTTATTATTATTATTTTATTTTTTTTATTATTATTATTATTATTATTATATCAGGGCTACAAATGTTTAGATAGCAGATAAATCTATTAATTATTGACAATTTATACAAATTATAAATGACTCTAATTACTATGTAACTTATTGCCAAATTCCTGATCATCACCCAGAACTTCATTACCCAGCATGCTGCTGGTGATACTGGTTGCATGGCAGACAGTCACATGTCTTGCCATGCCAGCGTATCTTCTAGTCACATGACTGTGTCAAGGTCTCAATCACCAGAATACTGAACACCTGTTCATTCCCTATATATACTGGTCCTCCTCAGTCTATCTTTGCCAAGTATTGGCCCTATTTCTAGCTCTACTCAGCGAGCTTGCTTATCTTGTTGCTGTGTTTTTACCCTTTGTGTTGCCTTTACAACAATCGTCTTTGTATACTTGTTTTGACCCTGCCTGATCTTGTAGACTTTGTCTCCTGGTATGCCCTTCTGTCTTTTTTGGAACTCTGGTATTTGATCCTGAACTGTTATCAATTATTCTATTGCCCTTCTATTCTACCCCTTTATTAAAAATATTGTTTATTTCACCCTACATGTGCTTCCCTTCTGTTCTGCCCTGACATTTCTTTAGCCATTTAGCCAGCTTATAAATGTAACTTGGGGTTGTTTTATGCATTTGTGAAGTAAAAAAGACAAATGAATAATATTAAAATATGTTTTAAAAATAAAAAATAAAAATATTAGTCCTGCTAATAAAAGATTTAAATCAGATGTATTCTTAAAATCAATTTACAACACAAGATGTCCAAAGTAGCAGTAATCAAATATAACAAAATAAATAAGTGTTTTATGAAGCCCCTAAGGTCACATCCCACTTACAAAGAAAAATAAGTCATGGCCATGACTCAATAAGGCGTGGGAATGACTTAATAAGACCTATGGACCTTCTCCCCTTCCACAAACATGTAGTTGAATGACGAAGCAGTGTCCAAATTTAAAAGTACTTTGTTCCTTTCTTGTAATGAAAAGACTGCGGGGGATTCCCTAACACTCCCCACTCTCCCTCACTCTCATGCCTGTGACATCTTTAATAATAACCCAAAATATCCCATTTACACCTACTCTCGATACTTCTGGCTAATAAAGCCAAGATGCACTCTATTATGCAGAACTATTAAGCTATTTTATCACAAAAATTATAGAAACCTGTTCTGAGGGAAGGCGGAGGTGCACTCTTTTTGGTGTAGTTTTGTTTTTCCACTTATATTGAGCCTCTTTGTTCAGAACTAAAAGGACAAAGCAACCAGACATCACCTCTTACACCCGTTTCAGAATAATTGAAAAATTACTGTTTCCATTATCTCTTTTGTCTGATGTGTTCAGAAATACTTTTTCATGTAATGTAATGTCTGTCTATGTGGGAACAGTTTGGTAGATGTGCTTCTGTGCTTGAGAGGATGCCCCTGTAAAATAGATCTCGGCAAGAATATCCTGCTTAGTGGTTGGTGTGGCGCAACAGACAACACGACCAGCAAGCCACCACACCATGTGGGAGAATGAGGTTTGATTCCCAGTCTGGGCAACTATGCTGGCTGCACCAATAGTCCTTGGGCAAGACTCCTAACTCTACTGTGGTCCACCTCTGTAATGTAATTAACCTTATAAGTCGCTCTGGATAAGAGCATCAGCTAAAGGCCATAAATGTAATTCAAAAGCTGATGCACTTACTGAGATGCTGCTACCATTAATACCATCATTACCATTCCAACAAGCACCATACTTACCACTACCACCAGCATTACATTACCCTTACTACAAGCATCCCTACTTGTACTAATAATACTACCACCATTACCATTACTACCACCACCATCCCTATTATCATCAACCAATATCACAACCAGTATTTCCACCATAACTACGTTTACTGCCTTCAATAACTACCAACACCATTAAAACTACTACCACAATAAGCCATTACAACTACAACCACAGCTAACTCCACCATTTCCAGTTGCAGTACTACTACTATCACCATCACCACCATTAACCACTACCACTGCTACTATTGGCATGATCACCATCAGTATAATCACCATTACCAGCACTATTACTACCATGATTATCCAAGGTAAATGATAAGATCTCAATGTTTTGCATGGGCCAGGCCAGACCTCAATCTATTTGAGCATCTGCAGTATGTACTGAAACACCAAATTTATTCTGTAGTGGTAGTTTCACTATTCAATTTACCAAACATCTGCTGGCGGTTGGTGTCTGATATCACAGGGCACCTTTAGTTCTTTTAGCATAACACAGAAATGCATATCAACCAGGTAATCACAATATTTTGTCTCACTGGTGTATTTTGTATGCGAGTAAAACCTTGGTATCAAACACAAGTCCAGGTTAAGCATGATTTCTGCAAGACCAACACCACCATTAATACCACCACTGATACTCCTAACACCACCACCTCCTCTATCACCATTAATACTACAATCTGCTACTACTATCTCAACGATCATCGCCTCATATTAGTACTTTTACTTCTGCTAGTACAAATACTACTACTATATCCAGCATTCTGCAAAGCATTCCCACCCGCATTGTTGTGAAAAAACCTTCATAAGAAGAGCCTGAACAGGTTTAATTAAATCCAGAACCAAGGCATCATGGATTCAGAGTGCTTGCACTGGGGCACCTGTTTGCCGGGCTAAAATAATGCCATTTGTATTCTGAGAGAAAGCAGAGATGATTCAAGTGTCTTCAAAGGCCCAGCCAAGAGCCTTGCAGTGCTGATCTCTGAGCTCAACAGCACAGATGAAATAATGTGCCAGTGTGTGATGTCAGAGAGAGAGAGAGAGAGAGAGACAGAGAGACTCTGTTCTGTCCACACTTATCAGTATGGTGACTCCAATGCTATCAGAACAAATGAGCTGCTTCTAATAAAACTATCTGTCCTCATTTTTTTTTTCTTCTGAGGACAACAAATATCCCCTTCCAAGGTTAATGTATGCCCAGGGAGAGCAAGAACACATAGAGAGAGACACACACACACAAAGAGAGACAGAGATGAACCCAGATTATACTACTGTGACCTTGCAAAGCGTCCAGTCCGGCACTAGGACAAGTACACGCTCCAAGTTCATACACAGAAATTGTGCCTGTACCAGTAGTTACAGTGGACCCATTACTGAGTATGCAATCACAGCATGGCACTGCAGCTGCCCGACTGCCAACAAACGCAGGTAATGCTCCGGTTCAAGCCAGCACTAATACTACCAGAGACACACTATACACCCTGAAAATAACCTCACATACAAGAGACCTGTACACACACTAACATAGGCCAGCCTTTTGAGATCGGGGTGCTAAAATTTAAAGGCCCCTTATTCCATGTTTATCTTGTATTTTGCTGTTTTAAACACATAAACAATATATACTGTATATGTACTATATGTACTTTAAAGATATTCAGTTACCCATTGTGGTGCTACATAGAACCGTGAGTTTCCTTTTAACCAAGAACAGAACCTTTTCATCATTCAACTAGGTCTTTGAGTTGTCATGGTTCTTTATAGACTGTGGACCCCGATCACCTTAAAAAATACTAACCCTAGTCATATAATAACTTAAGAATAGGAAGGAAGTGTTGGATTGCAATAAATTAAGATAATGTTTAGCAGAAACAATGAAATATTTAAAACTGATATGGGCAATATTTACTGCCTATGACATTGGGTATAATGCAACATTCCAAATGGAGTTGTCGAGGTTCCTAATTCCTGCGTCATCCTAATTAACCCATGATGCAGCTTCAATACTGTTACTCTATACTGTTATTTTGCAGTGGGGTGGGGTGATGATAGTGTGTCCAACAGCATCCCACAGAGAACTGAGAACAGGTCTGGCAAGGCAACTGGCCTTGGCATAGTATCAGTGTTATCAAGACACACTCTTGAGATGGAGGCAGTATGTGGAGAAGCACAAAAGTGGGACCAATCACTGACTTGCAGTTTGCTTTGTTGGTTGCAAGAAACTATTTTCATGAAATGAGTGAATAAAATATTACATATTTTGAGACTTAATATAATTTTCCTTGATAAGATATGAATATCTGAAGTGGACAGTTTGATTATTCTGACAGACTGCTGTACACAACAGGAAAAACAGTGAGCAAGTCTATTGTTTTATTGTACCATAAAATAAATTATATTCAAACAATAACAGCAGCAGTTGATAACAAAGGTAGCTAGTTGCTAAATAAATCAACGCAAGTCATCATTAGCTGCACAGCTCCTTACCATAAGCGCAATGCAAGTCTGCTAAAGCAAGTTTTCTGAAAAACCTATTAGCAGTCTGCCTTTCCTGGAAATTTGCCAGTCACTGATTTTCTTATTATATATAGCACAATACTGTACCACAGGAAGAACAGACTCAAATTCATCCTTTGCTGTTAAGAAATTTATTAGAATTCATTATGACTATTAAACGCTTAGGTAGTTCGCTAACACTGCTTGCTACAGTTGCTTATATGGGAGGCTGTAAAATCTTGGCAGAAATTTCTGCTGACAGACCAGTGCTGAAAACCATCACAACCAACCAGACGCCATTATATTCAATTAGAGCATAAAACTTCCCGGTAACCAGACAGACATCCTTGCAGAACCCAGGGCATATACAGTCTTGAAATTATTCCAAAGACCTCTGCAAGGACACAAAGCATCAGGCATGTAAGAAAAGAACCTTAAAATTCATAGTCATAAGCTGTGCTATGGATCATATTACCATGTTAATGGATCACAGAGACTTCCATCGACTGTGTGTTGAGGACACTGACCAATAAGCTTGACCCTTAAGAGTATCCAGTGTGCAATTCAATTTGCTAGGAAATTTCAAGCACTTCCACAGAGGCTACATAATGCACATTGTTAATTGTCAATTAATAATCACAATTAAAATAACAGTCAAAAATAATTGCATAATAAGTACCATTACAATAATGATTGTGCAACCCTAATAGATGACATTAACAAAGCTGTGCTGTGTTACTTAATTTTGAATTTATCTTGATTAGCATGACAAACTGTATCGAACACATTTACTAGGCCTTGGGGATTTTCCTACTCTTTGAAATCTGTCACCAGCTCAGCTTGGAAAGCAGGAGCTAGTGTAGGGCCCTATGATTTCTGTCATGACACAGTATTGATGATACATATTTCCTTGTGAGAAAAAAGAAAAAAGGCAGCATTTGGGAAAAATAGTACTGGAATATTGAACGCTCTGTGCTACACAGTATGCAACCTTTCAATACAATAGTTTCTATTAGGGATGTAAGTGTGTATGTTCATACCACACCGTCACATAATAGAGGTCACATTTCTGTGCAGGAGAAAACACTCTTGTGGAGGATAAACAGTGTGCTGTAGATTATAGGCATGTGTGAATATTGAAGAAAGTAAAGTGGAACAAACTGGAAGTGAAACTGCAAGTTCTACCTGGAGACCTGTTCAAAACCCATCTCAGTGTGTTTGTTACCAATAAGTCCTGTAAACTGTTATTTTGGACTTCATGAGTCTTGGATGCTCCTGACTTTGGAACTGGTTCGTTTCCTGGGGGTCTTTGGGAAAGCATTGGCCAATGAGAATAACACACAAGACCTGCCTGATGTTCTGGAGATGATCTTACCCAGTTCACTTGCAATCGCAATTAGGCTCTTATCGAAGTGATTCTTAAATTTTAATTTCTTCAGACATGGCAGCTGTTGCACTCACAACTTAGAGCGTAAATAAGAGTTGAAACACTGCAATGTGGAACAGTTCTATAGTGGAACATGACAACGTAATATCTGGAACTATATTTCAAACATTTTTCTGAAACAGAGCTGTTGATTTTTAAACAAGCTCTAAAGGACTTCAGAACGGTGTGAAAGTTATAAACCAAATCATAGTCTATTCACCACTGTATTCAAGGAATGAGAGATATATTGATATTTATATCTATTTTGGGGTATAAAGAGAACACAATATGGATTGAGGCAGTTTTTTTTTAACTTTGTTGAGGTTTATTGAGCTCCATCCTGTGCTCTTAGCTACTCCTGTATTCTGCTCTCCTCTGCCCCCACATAGGACTGGTGTGAAGATGATGATTGTTAAAGTTTGGACATCCCATGATATCCAATAGTAAACTTATGAAGATCAATGTTTTTCACATAATATATTGCCATTCTGATCAAATATAGAAGAATTGATTTTTTTTTGTACATATTGCCCAGCCATACTTTATAAAATAGTTAACTAACACACACACACACACACAGACACACACACACACACACACACACACACACACACACAAACCAGAATTAAAGCAGTTTTTAAAGGTACTGGGAACTGTCAGGGGGTCAGTCAGGATTAGAGGATGTTAAACATTATAAAACAGCAATTTAAGGGAAATCATTACTAAACTACTAAGTAAATGAGTCAAAAAATTTATTATTATATAAATTGTTACACAAATAAAGTGATTTTACTTCAGTATTAATTATCAGAACATCTAATCTAAACTATGAGGCTTATTTATACAAACACAAAGACTTGATTGGATTGCTACTGGCTGGTACTCAGCATTAAGAGACTCTCATCATATATTAATATATATTAATAAAGAGACTCACATATCTTAATTCTGATGTCGCTACTTCACACCTCAACTTTAAGAACTTTTCACTTTTGGTCTAATATATCCACCCCTTGACAGATGGCAGCCACCAACAACGAGATAAATGTATGTTATTCCCTTCAACTTATGACTGAAAAATTTTCCATTGGTATTCATTACATTACACTATGCATTCCTACTGCCTTACCTTATTGGAATGTGTTTACAGTGCCAGCTCAGTAAAACACTCTAATTTACAGACTAGTTTGCTTAATGTAGCTAACAAGGAATGGAAACCAACACGTTTTTAATGGCTCATACGAGATATTTTTTCCCTATTTTCTTTTCTGCTCTTAATTGTTATGTTGGTTTATGAACCTAAAACAATAATAAACAATGTAATTAAATTTAAAAAAAATATTTTTAATACAACTGCCTTCCAATCTCTTTTTATCCCTTAGAATTAACTGGGTTGAAAGATGTCTGTTTATGGTCCCATTTGCATCAAGTAGCATTAAATACTCACTCAACCTCATATGGCTCTGTATTTCTTTTATACTGAAATATGAGTAATGAATCAGATGCAATAAACCTGATTTCAAAAATGGGATTAGTCAGTTAATGCTTGATTCATTACCTTCACCTTGTAATAAATCTCAAATCAGTTCTCCTGCCTGTGAGATATGCAGTTCGCTGTAATAGCAAAACACCATGATTTCTGGGAAATGACGAGGGTATATTTTGGGGCATTAAAAGATGGTCAGCATACAAACGTGTTCCATAAAAAAGTGAAAATCAATGGCATGTGAGAAAAAAATTATATCATATAAGTATACCATCCATCATCATATCCATGGATATCCATCATATACTTTCACACACAAACAGCCTTAAAATATACTTCAATTATTTATTGAATACAATTTTAATATTTTAAGTAATTTATTTTTATTTCATTGAAATAACATTTTTGTTGAATCTAAATAAACCGATATATCTGTACATACATATATCCGTGAAGCACTCTAGTGGTCTGCAAGTCCATCCTCAACAGGAGTCAGTAGTGGGTTGATGATGGCATTTTAAAACGTAAAAGTTTTTTTGTATTTATCACACACCGCTCTGCAAGTACTGTTTGCTGTATCAAGTTTGCAGCAAGACTCTGAACTAGGGATGTCATGATACTAGAAATTCTATGATTCTCAATACCAATTTCGATACCACAACACAAAATTTGCACTAAGGGGGGGGGTGGATCACACATTTCATGAATGAGATTGTTTGCGGCTTTTAAGTCATGAATCAGGTTGTTTTTCATCAGCAAAAAACATGTAAATTAACACTGCTTTTCATTTATCAATATGTTGAGAAATCAATATGCATGAAGCTTTGATTTGAACATGGTCTTACAAGAAACCAACAAGGTGTTTAATGCTAAATACTTGGCAACCAGATGGCACTGAAAAAGGATACAGCGTTTTCATTTGTTGTTTAAATGTACATTATTATGATGATAACTGTTTTTATTAACGTTCTATTTCATTATTCTGTATATATTTGTACTGAGCCCTATATACTTTCTACACTGCAGCTTGTGAGCAGTGTAGTGAGCAGTGGGAGTCAACTTACTGTTTGATACAGGGAAGACAAAATGTTCTCAAACAAGAAATGTAGGCTAAATGACAGCGGCTTATGAAACTCTTACCTCAGCCACAGCGATCGCTGTTAACTACATGTTTACGTGCCGTATTCAGGAAATACAGAGGCTTTGCCTCTAATATATTTCTGCATCAAGAATAAGAGAAATATTACTTCAGGATATAAATTCACACCCTTAAGTGAAATGAAATAGATAAAAAAAAGTGACAATAACACTTCAGGTTACAAACACTGAAAAAACTCACCTCTTTGAACAGCTCTGGATGTCTGTCTTTAACGTGCTTAACTAAATTTGTGGTTTTTCTTGCATTGATTAAAAACATTCTCAAAAACCATTTGCATGTTGGCTTTGACTTTCGATAATTTGACCCTGGTCATCAGGCTCAAACCCAGAATATTTCGAAACCTGACTTAAGGATTTTTTTCAAAAAGTCACAGTGGACCTGTTGTTTCTCCAACTTTTGCCAACACCACTCCTTATGCTGTTGTTAATGTTGTTACATTCTCCATCCATGCATTTATACATATAGGCTAGACTTATTATGCTGCCTTCAGGTGGTCTGGGAGATATGTGAAACCGTCTGTAACACAGGAAGCAATAACCGTATCGACTTGGCACCAAAGTATCGGTTTTATTGATCTACTCTGAACTAAGCTAACCTGGAATTGTCCTCTAATCTGAACTCTCTAGCCCACATTAAAGTGTGCAAACAATATGTTCGGCTGTTGAAATGTACACAACATGACTGCTGCACAATTTAGGGTAGACGTTTTAGGGTGTTAACTGGTAATTTCACAATATCAACCACTTAAAATAAAGCTCCTTTTAGTTTGGTTACCAAAATACCATCACAAATCAGTGTCTGGGGTAGTTTTTGTAGTTTCACAGTCAGGTACAAGAACCACAGATACTGCATCAAGCAAGAAATGCAGGCTGTAACAAAATACGAACACTTTCACAAGACATTGTATGACTTTAGCCCCCAGAGAGATGGAGATTCACATTCACACACATCAGCACACTCTGTCCTACATGAACCTCTGCCAAAGTAAAGAACCACTTACATTACATTTACAGCACAAGGATGAATTCCTTATCTAGAGCAACACTTAATGTAGTGTTAGGCGTCTTGCCCAAGGGGCTTTAATAGCAACACTGTGGTCTCTTGTGGGAAATTATGAGGTTATGTTTTAGAACAATGAAAAAGGGTCAGCATACAAGTATGTTTCAAAAACTTGGACAGTGAAAAACTCAACTCAAACGTCCCCATATCTGTCCCTGTTTACACACAAACACAAACACACACACACACACACACACACACAAACACTTGCAAGTATGTAAGCAGGCTGGTCAGGTCTGAGTGGGCAGAGGAGTAATTACAGCAACAATAACGAAGTCTTCAGCCACAGCCCATGTTCTGACCTAATCTCTGGGTTTGGACACAGTGCGTTCTTCGAGCTCAAAGGTTTACAGCCAGCAGGCATTAATAAGAAGTGTGGATAACCACAGCTTAACAGCAGCTTAGCTTTCTGATGGCCCACAGACTTTACAACATAGCGTGTGAAGCATTGCGTGCGATCTACAGCATGTCAACATGTCCCTGTTTTCGTTAAGGTTACTAGTTTTGTTTACAAAAGTTTAAATACATTGGCAACCACTTAACATAGATACTCTACACAAAAGGTTTCTATATTGTACTGAAAACTAGGTCCTTGCCCGTTATGTTGTCAATCAACTCAGTGAAAACTCCATAGTAATACCTAAACACCTACCTACTCATTCTTACAATCACAACCAATCATGTGCCAGCAGTGCATTGTATAAAATCTTGTAGATATGGACTCAAACACAGGTAATGTTCATATCAACCACCTGAATATGGTTTGAGTATTTCTATTGATCTTCTGGGATTCTCAGTATGGTACAAAAAAAAAAAACACATCCAGTGAGAATCAGTTCTGCAGCTGGTATCATGTTGACAATGGGAGAGGACAACACAGAATGGCCAGAATAGCTAGGGATGAAAAAAGGCTACGGTAACTGACCATGGGTGAGCAGATCAGAAAAAACAGAAAGGAAATATTCAGTCAGTTTCGGCTTCTTCTTGAATAGGGTCACAGGGGATTCAGAGCCTATCTGGAGTCATCAGGCACAAGGCAGATGTACCCTTTAAATAATTTGATGGGCCATTTGGAGATGCCTAGTGTATACCTCTTGATAATGCTTTGTAGCTCTTGAATACATTCAAATAGCAGTTCCAAATTTACAGTTTTTTTGTATTACAAGATCCTGTTGAATCAGAAAATGTAGAGCATTGCTGTTTTTTTTCCTCCTTTATTTTATGCCAATTAAGAATCTAAATGACAGAAATAAAAAAACTAGAGGTAAATGACTGTGTGGGGGCAGGTGTCTACCTCACTTCAAGGTCATAATGATTACTGAGCTATATGCACAACTTAAGATAACTTGCATTTTAGTGAAGTAGAACAAATCATTGGAAATTAGCTGAAACTTGAATTTGTATAAAGGCACAAAGAGTGTAGGAGAATATGGACATCTACCTTTTCATCCGTTGGATGGTTCAAATACTTTTATGTGTGCAAATAAAACCGCGTCCTTGTGTGCATCCACGTGTGAAACCTCATTGCAGATGGAAAGCATCAGGTCATGTAAACTTTGGAGTGAAAGAGTTTGAATGTGCTGAATAATAGATGATCAGCAGTTGAACTGTTCGAGTCAGCTGAACGTGCTCAAAGGCATGTTGATGAACTCTGAATGCACTGTGTCTCTTAAAACCAAAAGGAGGGGTACAGTGGCAGCTACTAAATCCTCACAGCTGTGTTTAGAGTGCTAAATCCATGCTGAATCCGTACTGAGAGGCTAAAGGACATATTCCACCAAAACACCTCTGACCTGTGAAGGCATGAAATCCACAAGACCTCTGAAAGTGTACTGTGGCATCTGGCAATGAAACAGCAGCAGCAGATGCTTTAAAGCAGTCGTATGTGAGATCCCCGTACAGTTGGGAGGTACAATGCACTGCTCCACCAAAATTCCAAAGTGCAGTGACAGCAATCCAGCCAAGACTGGGAATAACAAAGATGCCTTTCTTCCTATTACAGTCAGTGTACCATCAACATGATTCTGAAATTAAAAAGGAGATCTGCAAAGCGGAGATGAGATGACCTCATATCCAGTCTTTGGTCTGTTCCGATCCATGGACACATTTAAAATATTAATTTTACTGTTATTTTACTGTATGTTCTCCAGGTCCAAACTGCAAATGAAACCTACAGTGGTGACTGAATATGTGTGAATATTTATAAATATTTAACCTAAAATTAGACGTAGACAAAGTCCAAAAAGTAGTCAAGAAGTTGAAGGTTGGGTAACTTAATTTATTCAGTAATGTATTGAGGAAATTAATCCAATAGTACATATCTATGAAAGTCAAAAGTAACCTTTAGGATTAGCAGAGAATTTATAGATGAAATTAGTGTCAGATGTTTTCAATCAATAGGAGATAATCAGCTGTGAGTGAACAGCTGTTTTATTTAAAGAACAGGAATCTATCAAAGTCTGATCTTCACAACACATTTGTAGATGTGTATCATGGCACAAACAAAGTAGATTTCTGAGGACTTCAGAAGAGATATTGATGCTGATCAGACTGGAAAAGGCTAAAAGGAGTGGTCAACCAACAAAGATAACGGCAAGACCAGACATGTGTAATAGTCTATAAGGTCACAAAGAACCCCAACGTAACTTCTAAGCACCAATAGACCATCAGGAGTACACTGAACAATGCAGGGTTGTAAGGTGAAAGCTGCTGCACTGAGAGAGTTATGGGCAATGGATGATTGCAAATGGGCAAATTGTGCATCAAGTGTCTAGTGGGAGCTACTTACAATGTCCTCCCAAATCTGCAAAACCTTGGTCAGTGGATAGGTGAAGTTCCAGGATGTAAATTGTGTGCTGGGACTGAGACATTGAAACACACTTTCTCAGCATGTAAGGTTAGCTTGCCGCGAGATAGTTACACATGGAGGCATAATCCTGCTTAGGTCTTTAGCAGATGCGTTTGATAATAAGCACCTAGAAGTTAACAACATGCGTATTGTTAGTGTAAGCAGGTTAATTAGATTTGTGCGTGAGGGGCAGTGCAGTGGAGAATGAATGCAGAGTGTGAATACTGGTAAAAGGAGGGAGGCATATGACTGGACGTTGTTGGTAAATATAGGTACTAAACTACAGGTTCCACATTGTATTGCGGTAACGACACAGAGGTTGCAGTAACTGACACGATATTGTGTTAAAAACATAAAAAAGACATAAACATAACACAGCTTGTGAAAGGAAAATAAGTAAATACATGTCAAACTTGCAATAATAAAACATCCCCTTTTGGTGCCATACAGAACCCTTTTCATAAAGGTTGCAAAGATGCAAAGAACCCTTTATTCATGAAAAAACCATGAGTGTCCTTTCTTTTGTGAAGACCTTTAAAAAACCCTAATGTTTAAGCTTATACAGTCCATGTTTATAGAGACATGTGTCAAGTTTGTCTGTAATTACACAACAGTTCCACATGGATTAAGGCCAAGTATTTGATGACTGAAGGTAAACACTTTGTCCTAAAGGAATTGTTGAGCGTATGCTTTCTTTACTGGCAGGCTGCATTAGTTGTTCAGCTGTAAAGAAGCAAAAGACACTAAACATGTCCGGCTACTGGACCTGGACTAGTTTTCACCAACTATGTACAAATTTACACAGTCCATAAGTAGTTGCTACTGTTACTATTACATCCACCAGCGACATAACATTACTTCAGTACACCAGAGTATTAGAACAGAAGTGTGGGGGTCCAGTATCCCCAAACTAACTATGTACAAGTAGTTTGACCAGAGGAGGGTGGGTCCCCACATGTGAGCCTGGTTCCTGCCTAGGTTTCCATCTCCAGCTCTGAGGGAGTTTCTCCTTTGACTTGTTCACCAGGGGGTTTATGTCTTGGAACATGTCTTTACTGATCAACTACATTCTTGATCAGTGGAAACTATGCATTTGCTCACTAAACTGCCCCTTTAATATCAGGTTTTAAGAGATGAGCTCTTTAAGGGGGTCTTTGCTCTATGGGGGTCATGCTGTAAAGCAACAGGAGGAAAAGATGACAGTGGATCAGAGCCCTGGACAGATAAACACTGCACTGCACTATCCTTACTGTCCTTATAAGGCTCTGATGTGGCCAGATAATCCCTAATCTTAATGTGGGGAATGAGACTGAGCAGACCCTCAGAACAGGACCCCAATAGCAGGATGAGTGAGTGCATGGTACTGAAAACACTGCCTTAAAGGTCATGGACATGCTTATTTATGGCAGATTTGGCTCCAGTTACAGACCAATAACATGATCCTACAGTACAACACTGATTTACAAGACAATGTCTCAGGACATCCCATGCTTTCCTCTGTGCAATGACTGCACTGGCTATCTGTTTATGACACATTCATAACACACACACACACGACACTTACCCTCCTCGCTGCCTTTCTCTCTCTCTCTCTCTCTCTCTCCCTCTCTCTCTCTCTCTCCCTCTCTCTCTCTCTCTCTCTCTCTTTCTCTCTTTCCAGGAGAAGGGTTTTGATGCACACGCTTATTTTCACGAAGCCTGACGTTTCTATAGCCTTATTATTTTTGTTCCAGCATGTCCTGCCTCCTGTGCTGGGATTGGCCTTTGGGAGATTCGTCTTGCATTATGATTGGGCAGTGGTGTATTGGTCTCCTATTGGTGGACCGCTTGTGAGTGTAAAGTGCCAGCCAATCCCTGTGCAGGATCCTCAGGCTTCTATACTCTTCAGAGACATAATTAATATGAGCAATTAGGAAAATCACGAATGTCATTTCTTAATTGGTTTGGAAGACTGGTGGAGGGCATGCCAAGACATCAGTACTGTAACTGATAGTAAAGGTTATTTCAAGAGATAGTGAATTCTGAATCAAACATTATTAGTTTAGACATGAATATTAACTGGAATTATTTAAAGCTGTAAGAAAAAACATGCTTACATGTATAAACAATATATTTATAATAAACAAATATTTATGATTGTCATATAACAAATATAACATAATATAATTAGATATAATAATAACAACAACAACAACAACAACAACAACAACAACAACAACAATAATAATAATAATAATAATAATAATAATAATACTTTTCTAACAAATCAGCATTTTGGCATGTCTCCTTCAATTGACCTCTCATTTGAGACTATTAAAAGTATAACACACTGAATAAGCAGTTTCATTAATTAGTATTATAATTCATTTCTTTCACAAAAATATGTTTGATGTTTATATAATTATGCATATATAATTATCTTTTCTAAAAATGCATTTTCTTGTTTCACCTGGTAATACTGTATATTTTCCGTGTGCAAAAAGAAAAAAAAAATAGCACGCAACCAGGCTGCTAAACATTCACAATTCATCTCACCTACCTCATCACATCATCACAACACATAAACTCTTTCAAAAACTCTGCACATGCACTTTACTCACTACTGGAGCAGCACCTAGCTGCTCAGTTACACTGAAACCACCAAAGACTCTCTCCCACTACCTTCTCACACAACAGCTATATTTAATTCTATACCCAGTGCACATGTATGGAAAGCAGTAGTGGGAACATCCTTTTAATAGTTTCTACATACACAGAAATTCTACAGCGCAATAATACATGTGTATGTAGTCTATTTATATTACATATATGTATATTCTTTATTCATTTTTTCCTTCCTTTTTAAAACATCTATTTTACTACTGCAAGGGACCATTTCACTCAGCCTTACGCCTGTATAATGTGATGTGATGATAAACTTGATTTGATGCAACTGAAGAAAAACATGCGGTTTCACAATTGGAAGATAACCTTATCAGACAAAGACCAAGCTACTTGTATGAGACTACAAAAATAAGTCCGTGTTTCCCACCTGTTGAGTACAAATAAAGCAACGTCCTCCTCCCTTCTTCTGCTGTACAGCTCTCTGAGCTTTTTTAGGGTCCAAACGCCTTACCAATGTTCTCAGAGAAGAAAAACACAGATGATCGATTAAATCCCATCCAAAAAGGTAGAAAACTTCATGATACACAGCATACATGAACCAGAGGCAGGGATGGATAAAACAATCCAGGTCTCCTGGGCATGAACCCCTTAAACAACAACAGTGTTTTGTTTTATGATTCTTGTTCCACCTTGAATATTGCTACAGGTGAAATCACATATCTGCTGTGGCACCAGTACATAATAGTTTTACTATTTAAGCTGGAATGGAGACTTCAATAAAAAGCTGGTAAACAAGAAACAAACTTAGAAACAGCCTAGTGGTACAGTGGTACTGGGTGTCCCTACTATGTCTTACTATGTTGATAACAACAAAACAACAACAACAACAACAACAACAACAACAACAACAACAACAACAATAATAATAATAATAATAATAATAATAATGATAATGCATTTATTTTTACATTATAGCAAGTGGGTGTATGGAATAGCAATAGTATGTTGCTGATCTGGAGGCAACAAAAATCTCAGAGAACAGTCTGCAAGTAGAAAATCAGGTCTAAAATCTGAACTTAGCATAACATGCATTTCAAATCATTTACAGATGACAAAGTACTGAGTATCTAAAGACTGGAAGTTTTCTAGAATGGTAACTCATACTTTCTTCATAGAAACTAGGACAAACTCTTGCAAAAAAAGTTTTGCAAAAAAAGAGTCTAAATATATTAAATAAATGTTTTAGATAGAGCGCATTCAAAAATGTCTTTTTGGGAACACTTATCATTTAAACTAGTGAAAAAGTACATATTAAACTAGAAAAGTATTGTATTTGATAAGTGGTTGTAATCTAGGTTGCTATGATACTGTTAAGTAGTTAAGTAATAGTGTTACTAGTTGTTGCTATGGTGCTGCTAAGTGGTTGTAATTGTATTGTAGGTGGTTTATGTAGTATGCAAGGTGGTTGCTATAGTGTGTGTAGATGATGTTTCTAGGATGTTGTGGTTGCTGTGGTACCCCATTTCGTCGGTTGGTGGTTGCTAGTGTGTATCATTATGACATAAAAAATAATGGCCACATCTTTGCATCTCATTATTTCCTATGGAAGACCTTTAAAAATACAGGCAAAGAGGCAGACATTTATTAAATAAACAAACAAAATACTTGAAAACAATATATATATATATATATATACACACACACAAGACTACAAACACAGCTTATAGCCAATCAAAGCTGATGTTCACAACATTTCACTTTACATTCTGTTCACATATCTCAAAAGCGTTCTTCATTAAGAAATTTGGCAAGCTAATTATTTTACTGAGGCAGCAGGCTGAAGGTCATCAGTTTGTTTGGACAGTAAAGAGAGTATAATTTTATGACCATGGCCAATGAAAACATGGCTTGGCTCCCATCTTGTACTTAAAACATATGATTCCGTTGATGTGTTGGTGCCCTGCTGCTCTTTCTGGTACAATGCAAAGCAAAGCTCTGCCATTCTATATGGATCTTCTCCTTGCTCCCTACATGCTGTGCTGATTTTCTGCTGGTTGCATTTGTTTATTCCCTGAATGGCTCTTTAAAGTTTGCACAGAGCTGATGAGAGGAATGATTGGTACAACCAATACATGTGCCAATTTCATGGTGCTGCATTTCTTTAATTTAGTTGATAAGAATGATTACACTGCACTACTGTTGACTGGGGAGGGCACTCGTACCAGAGCAGAAACGAAAATGAACTTTTCTCCAGTCACTCATGTGCAACTTATCATGTTGAGAAACTGAAATACATTTAAAAGAACATATAATAATAAACAAGTATTTGTTTTAGCTCAAACAATGATACAGGAACATTTCACAATTCTTTTTTGTTAACTATGATGGTTGTGTGGATTTATTAATGAAAACAGTCAGAACTTTTTATTTGTCAGAACTTTGTCAGAACAGTCAGAACTTATTTTTTATAATAAAATAAATAATAATTCCCTTATTATATCTTAATCCCATTACTGTATATGTACTTTGTGCTCCAATTATTACTGTTAATTACTCAGTACTTATTACTTACTATTTAATTACATAATAAATAATTGTCTATTGTCATTGTTATTAACTGCTCATTTTTATTTGTCTTTTATGTTTCTTTATTTTAGGTGAAACTGACTAAATTAAGGGGAGCATCAGACATTAATAAAGCATAATTAATAAAGGAAATCTTATATGATATTATATGATATTATATGATATATTATATTATATTATATTATATTATATTATATTATATTATATTATATTATATTATATTATATTATATTTTAATGGTACAATGCAAAAACTTGTAGCAATAGTCTAGTGGGAGTCTAGAGTGTAAATCTCTAATGTTTTCTTTAAAACGTTTCAGAATTGTTTTAAGTTTCTATAATTATTTCAAATACTTTAATAATAACAAATGATGATAGTTTGAAAAATCTTTTACATTTTACGTTTTTTTTCATGTTTAACACTATTTCACAGTCATCAAAATTCCATATAATCTCAGGAGACACTTAATTTATATTTCTGTTGTGGTCATATTAGAATCTGGCTGCATTCCATTCACCCAAACTGTAGAATAATCAGTCAATGAACAACAGTTTCACACAAAGACCCACTCTGAATTCATTCATCTCAAACACAGAGTTATGCAGGTATTAGAATCCCTTATTTGAAGACACAGCTACAAAATGTGACAGTAAGAGGTTGCTAATTTGTTTTGTACAAAATATAAAAAAATATATAATTTCATTTAATGTATATTAGAAGCCCTGAAGACTTTGTGTGTGTGTGTGTGTGTGTGTGTGTGTGTGTGTGTGTGTGTGTGTGTGTGTGTGTGTGTGTGTGTGTGTTTCTGAGTTCTTGCTCAGCTTTGACATCACACTGGAGAGTCACAGAGAAGATAATTAAAGCAGCCACTGATACAGCCGGCGAGACACAGTCAGGCGTTCAGATGCCTCTGTGTAATCTGTGTGCAAACTTGTATGTGTGTGTGTGTGTGTGTGTGTGTGTGTGTGTGTGTGTGTGTGTGTGTGTGTGTGGTGTTTGGTGACAGTCAAAGAGCAGCTGTGACATTATTTATTTATCTATTTACAGAATGATGCTTTTGAAAGAAGATGGTTGATCAGGTGAGAACCATAAACACACTCACATGCTGGACAGAATTTACTATGACAATGTGATGATCATGCATGGACAGTGTATGTGTATGTGTAGCTCTGTGTGTGTGTGTGTGTGTGTGTGTGTGTGTGTGTGTGTGTGGTGTGTGTGTGTGTGTGTGTGTGTGTGTGTGTGTGTGTGTGTGTGTGTGATGTACAGGCCTAAACAGCCTAAAAGGTGAAAGCAGTAATCAGGCTTGGCATGAGGCTATGCAAGAATGCAGCAGACTCATTTGATTTAATCGTCTACAGTAGGGCGCCCTTATCGTCTAATGGTGACAGCACAAGTCTGTTGCTATGGGAGACGTTTTATTGATCTATTGAATTGTAGAGAGGGCCTTTTTTACATGTCTCTCTGAATCTCCATGAATATTGACTTGGAAATATTCATAACAGGCAGCAAATCATCTCCATTAATGCATGTACAGTAAAAGTGCTGTGAAACATTCTAAAATAAATGAGCAGTTTTTCCATTTGTTCTGAATCATTTTCACCAGTAAGGACATATTTGATGTCTGCTGTTTTCTGCTCTGCTTTTAAACTGAAGCTATGTGGCTAATTACTCACTGTAATCACAGACAAAGACAGACAAATTTCAGTCTACAAGGTACACTATGTGAACAAAATGTTAGTGTACCTGTTCATTCATTGTCACTTCTAAAATCAAGGTATTAGTAGCAGTTTGTCCTGCCTTTGTTTCAGTAACTGTATCTACTGATCAGATCATATAAATGATCTACTAGATTTTAGAGCATTGCTGTGAGAATTTGATTGCATTCAGTGACAAGAGCATTAGTAAGGTCAAAATGTGGGATGATCATCACCTCACCTCATCCCCAACCCTACTCATCCCAAAAGCATCGCAAGGAATGTCATTTTCACAGAGAACCCAGTCCTACTGCAACACAGCTCAATGCGGAATATTTCTTAACCCCTCTTGCCCATGCCTGGTGCCAATAACTTCATGCTCAATACTCCAGAGAGTCCATTTCTATTGGCAGTACGTCTCTACAGGGACAAGATAAGCTCTGTGTGTGTGTGTGTGTGTGTGTGTGTGTGTGTGTGTGTGTGTGTGTGTGTGTGTGTGTGTGTGTGTGTGTGTGTGTGTGTGTGTCAGAAATGGGTGCAGCTGAAGCAGCTGAATGCATTCGTGGATGCCCACAAATCATTTGGACAATGTAGCTGCTACTGTTTTTAGCTCCAGTGGTCTCAAGAACCATCAGCCTTATACTGTATATGTTGAACTTTAATGAAGTTCTTTAGGTTGCTGGTACTCAGGTTCAACTGACTATTACGTCTTTAGTTCAGGCCATAAATGTTAAACCTTGGTCCAACCCACTTGCAATATTGTTAATTCCTTCTAGCACCAATATTAGCTACAATGGTAACATTTTTGGGTGCTCTAGATTAAACACAGACATAAGGGTGTGGACACAATTGTGGAGACAACTGGGACTATTTTTAAAGTTCATTTTAGAAAAAAAACTTTTTCAAATTTTCTCAACTGCCTTTTGATTGATTCACAAGCTATGAGGTGGGTGGGTAGAATCACCAGCCATGAGGAGGACTTTCTGAGTGAGGCAGGTTCTGTGAATATCCTGGAGGGAGGGGAGAGTGATGCCAGTGATATTCTCAGCTGGACCACACAGTGACACAAATGGTCAGGATGCTTTGAATTGTACCACAGAAGGTCTACATTACCAGGAATGGGGCTCCAGCTCTTCTCCGTTTATGAAGGATGTAGAGGACCTAGTGGGCTTTTCTGGCCAGTGATGCTGTGTTGCTGGCCCAGGACAGGTCTTCTGAGATGTGCACTCCCAAAAACTTAGTGCTGCTCACCCTCTCCAGTTGTCATGCCTCAGTTGTCATGGCTCAAGACATATCATTTGGGGGGCACTGTGTTCAGTGTGATGATACTGGATATGTTACAGCTGACACTTAATGCCTGTGGTCTCCCAGTCAGAAAGTCTAGAAGCCAGTTGTACAGTGAAGTGAAGGCCCCAGCCTGTCTAATTTGCGAATGAGCTGTTGGGGGATGATGGTGTTGAATGCAGAGCTAAAATCAATAAATAGCATTCCAACATAAGTGTCTTTTTTGTCCAGATGAGTGATGGCTGTGTCTAAGGCAGTAGAGACGACATCATCGGTCGAGTGACTGGACCGATATGCAAATTGGAAGGGGTGCAGGTAGGAATGGAGGATGGACTTCATAAGAATGGGGGTGAGTGCCACTGGACAGTAGTCATTGAAATAGGTTGGTGATGCCTTATTTGGGTCTTGGATGATAGTGGTGCTTTTGAAGCATACAGGGACAATAGCCTGGTTCATTGAGGAGTTAAAGATGTCTGTGAAGACAACCACAGGTTTCTGTGCACAGTCCCTCAGCACACAACCAGGAATAATGTCTGGACCAGGGGCTTTCCAAGCATTTATCCTGCTGAACAATCTGGGACACATTGTCAGAACCTGGTCACCAGGAGGTGGAGAGACTCTGTATTGGTGTGCTGTTGTCTGTTTCTGACCAAGCAAAGAGGCTGTTCAGTTCATTCAGCATGGAGATGGTGCTGTCATGGGTCTGCTGAGGGGCTTGTCTGTGATGGTCTGTATCCTCTGCCACAGGCTCCATGTATCTCTGCTGTCACTGAAGCAGTGAGCTATTCTCTTGGAGTACTGCCTCTTAGCCTTTTTCATGCCCCAGGACAAGTTGTTTCTACCTGTGAAGGCAATGTTCCTGGCCTTCAGGAGCCCATAGACCTCACCTGTAAGCCATGGCTTCTGATGGGCCTAAACAGTAATGGTTTTGAGGTCAGTTACATCATCAATATACTTGGTGATGTAGGCAGAGACAGTGTATGTGCATTCCTGGACATCTATGGGGTTGATGAAGGTGGCAGTGTTTTTAAACATATTCTAGTTTGCAGTGTTGAATATATATTATATAGTATGTGACAGTTGTGCACATGGTAGGACAATCTTCAGATACATTTTTAGTAATTTCTGTACAAATTTTTGGAACAAGATGACTTGATATGTGTTCACTATATGACGGTGTATGTCATAACATATCTCTAATCCGAACCCTAACCTTAATTTTAACATTAACCAAATTCTAGCCCTGGCCTAATCCTAAAATAAACCTCAACCCAAATCCTAATCGTAAACTTTTATTTTTTGTAATTTTTTGGATCAATAATGAAATACGTAAAAATAAATATCATTCAAGTCATTTAAACCCAATAATCAAGCCTCGTAGCTCCAGGGCTGAACCAAATAAAGCAAACACGTCTGATTGACTATATTTAAAGTAAATGGGAACCTGTGTATGTTGCATTGTGTGAACTGTCACTCTGAAGTTCTGAATTGTGTGGGTGGGTGTTTGTATTAATGAGAGTGAAAGAATGAATGAATGCAGATGAATGAGTGAGTGTGAGTGATGAGTGGGTGTGTAGGCTCTGTGAGTGTCTCCTTCTGCAGAAGCATTGATCTTCCCACAGCCTCCATACAGTCTTCAAAAGTAGGTCAACATCTGAGTCTCCCGCTATACAGTACACACACACACACACACACACACACACACACATAGAAAAATGTACACTCAGCACTCCACTCAACTATAGATACCTTTTGCGGGTCACAAGGGACACATCTCTGTGGAGCCATTTCAGCACAGAGGATCCTTCCCTTATGAATAATAAGCTTTAATAATAATAAGATTTATTTCAATAGCATAAACTACACTTGAAAAAATAAAAAATACCCCATGAAAATGTTTCTTTTTTAACAAATAATATTTTAATTTGAACAATATTGAGATATGGAGGTAATATAACGAAAAATATTGCATTAAATACATTTTATTAATTATTATTGAAAGACATTACATTTTTTGTTAAATAGATGTTTGAAGAGCTTCACATGTAAGGGTTAAATGTTCACCAGTTAAAATTTTATCACTGGTTTATTTTACAAACACTTGCAATACCAGAAACAACAACCATATCAAATTCACAGTGACAAAAGTGTGGGAATCCAATAAGAGCATGGTTAAATTAACTAGCCTACTTAATGGCCTACTTCATTACCACAGCAACTCATGAAGGTAGCTTTGTGTTGTCTGGACACGCAAATCTAGTCTGATCTGAAAAACAAGTCTGAATAGCCTCAGGTGCTCTCGAAAAATAATCCCAGTACTTCAAACATGCAAGGAAACCTCAAGCTTCTTATGGTATATAATAATAGAAAACAAAGAAACACGCTGAGAGCAGAGATTTGACATGCTGGTCTATTTCAGTAAAAGCAATAAACAACTTTCTTCTTCTGTTGGGCAGGGTATTTTTTCAAGATTTCAGATTAAATATTTGTGATATGGATTTGTATGGTATATGTCTTATATTTCAGTGCCTCATACAAAGTGTTTCATGCTGTTTTCTGGGTTTAAGATGATTGTGTTATGTTGGTTCAACTCCTTGGACTGCTTTCACTGCTCTCACTATGAAGCCACAGTGTTTTATTTTACACCAGAAGGATCCAACCAGAGAATAATAGAGTCTAACACACTTCAGATGCTGAATGGTCTAAGAAAGTCCAATGCAACTCTAGCAGTAACACAGTACTTAGGGTTTTTTTTGAGTTGCTACTTTTGTTCTTTCTTTACTGCAGCTATTATTGCACTACTTGAATGTGGGTTTAATGCACTCTACTTTCCTTTGGCTTTAATATACTCTGTAATATTAAAGACAGTTGACATTTGATAGGCACTGTAAAAGCTGCAAATGGAATTTAAGCTCCAATATGATTGTTTAATGGCAATGTGGGTGTACAGAAGGATCCAGTAAGGTGCGGCCAAGTGAAATTAGAAAACCGTAGTAAAAATTAAATTCAATAAATAAACGAAAAGAGCCATTTTAATCTTAAATAGGTGGCTGGTAAAGACGACAGAGATATATCTGTACTAGATTTGGGGGGCAGTGAAATGTGCATGATCTACGTCCCACTTTCTGGTGGGAAACTGCTAGAAATTTGTCAAAAACAAGGAGCGGGACATAAGACATTTGCATTTTCTTTTTTTTTAAAGAAGCTACAAGAACCTAAGAACATACAGCATGTTTCATAATCAGAATCAGAATTACTTTATTGATCCCAGAGGGAAATTGCATATTTCCCTTCATTGGTCAAGATCCATGTCATTTATTACAGAATTTCGTGAAGCAGTTTGAAGTCTTTGGTACAGAAGGCTAATTAATATATTGTTTGTGGAGGAGGTTGTTCTGCTAAATCAAGGTTTCTGATTAGGTTTCAGGTTTTTACAATGACATAAATGCCATGGTTAGAGCAACTTTCTCTGTAAAGGGGGCACTTGTCATTTTTTTTGTTTGTTTGGTTTTTTTTTTACTTTTCTTGCTATTCAGAATTGTGAATTATGTAGAACATTTGAATTAATAAAACATGATAACCTTGGAAATGTTTTTTTTTTATCTGAAAAAGGAGAGAATTAATATATGCAAAGGAGTTACAGTTTGGAAACAGACTTGATGATATTACACTTATGTATAAACATGTACAATTGCATTGAAATCGGACCACAGTTTATCTTAACTTATTTGTAAATGCTTAATTAACATTTTCAATGTTCTCCTCACTTTCTCCCCTTCACGTTCTCTACTCTCCTGAAGGAGAAAGACAAGAGAGAGAGAAGGATTAGGAGAGGTGAGGGGACAAACAGAATTATAGTTAGCAGAATACCATGCCTATCCAAGGCCTTACAAATTAAGGTTTGCAGGTGGCACATGCACTTGTGAAATTACAGTTTTTACCCAATAACATATGCCATGTATTCTCTGTGTGACTGCGTACATCAAACCATGACCTGTGCACTGTGACAGTTCAGTATGAAAACATGTACTGTTACACCCCTGTATAATGCACTGAAATGTTACAAATGTAACATTGATTAGATAAATCTTTATCACTAAGAGTAAATTAAGCTGAGGAGAGAAAAAATTTGGGTCAATCTCATTCAGAGAAATATATACTATATAATAAATACACTGTATATAATACTGGTCAACTGCAGCTATTAGTGATAACTAGTTAGCAAAGGAAGGAAAGCATCAGTAAATTACTGCAATGAAGACAAGCAAGAAATTACAGTGGGTCTAAAGTAAAACGTTTTTTTTTCTTTCAAGTAATTTGGAAACTGTTTTCTAAAGGAAAAGTGGAACATACACCATAAAAAAGTTAATATAGCACGTCCTGTTGGTATCTCTTGGATCTGTTCGGAAGGTATTGTCCTTTCATTCTAAGTAATGTATTAGTACTTTATGCACAATATATATCAGACTCTCCATTTATGTGTGGGTGGAGTGTCTGAGGTTGAGATTACAATAAAATGGGACATTACAGTGAGACATAAAAGACTTAGACAATGTAAATTCCACAATATTAAGAACAGACATTAGCATTATTGTCGGTTATACTGTCATACTGTTTGATCTCTTTCTTTTTTTAATCTTCTGATCTCTGAAAGCAGGCCATTAAGATTTAGAAGAGATTTTGTCAGGAGGTCATTTGTGAGATTACTGGCCAAATTGAGCAGAAATGTGTTTGAAATCCCCCAGTAATTCAATGATCCTTTGTTAAACCCTTTGGTCCATATGCCTGATAACAGTAAACACTTGGCTAAAAGCTGAGACTGGCCTGAGTGTCTTAGGGTGTGTGGATGTGTAGCCAGACAGTCCGGCTCGTCTGCTAATCGACATTGAGCACACTAAATTAATCCTTGAGCACCCAATCACTGGGATATACAATTCAATACATGGAACAGTGACAGTAGCCATAGACGATTTGCTGATTGAGTGTTTGTAAATGAAAGAAGACAGACTGGCCACATTTATCCAGACTTGCTTATTACAGCTAAAATACACTAATACAATATAAACTAGCACATTGTTGTGCTCTCAGAGCTAAGGCAAGATAACCTTAGTATGTGTTAGCAAAATTAACTAGTATTCCTTTAGTTTCAACAGATTGCAGTTTGTATAATAATTTGTAATTGAAATAAATTATCCTATTCACAGATTTTGGCAGAGCCAGGCTTTCAGTTCAGGCCATTGTGGCTTTTGCTGGTAGCTAGTTTCAGATAGTCTAAGTTGGTCTTAATAGGCCAAGGAGGTTGAAAAGCTTCAAGGAGTAACACCAAGGAGAAAACATATCCTTACATTTCAACACATTGACCCACTAGTCAGTGACATCTCGCCAAGATAAAAAAAGAAAAGAAACAGACCATCCTAACCCAATACAAACCTGCCCAAAAATACAATGTTACCAACACTTTACCTGATGTTTTTATACAATATATACTTAGGTAGTGGAAAAATTAGTAGGGCCAACTTCACCTGTTCTCACAGACACCTGCCATGCGGTTTGGTTCACTAAAGAGGTGGCTAAGCACCATAAGGGAGAGAAACAAAGTGAGAGAGAGGAGGAGGTGGAAAATGCCACACTCTCAATCCCCACTCAATTATAACTGTATCTGCATTCATCTCTAAGACCACTCCAGTCAATCACACACAGTCAACACAAACAACACATAGCACACACCTGTTCAAAACCCTCCAATGTATTATAGTACAAAGAAAGCCCCTCTCTTCCACCATGTGAAACAACATTGCTATATGAGGCAGAGAACCTGTGGGCAGAGCAGGCAGCAAATGCACATTCCAAATCATGACTGGAGGGTTGTGTTTAAATTGCTCCACTGTGTGTTCAAATGTCTGTAGACACCCATTCTAATGAGCAGTCTTCTTTGCTTATTTTATGTTGCTCCCTTTGCTGACACAAAAGTGCAAACGCACATGTCTAGTCACTGTACAGAAGTCCTGCTAATCGAATAGGACTCTCTGGAGTAGATGAACCTTTTGACACCATGCTTAATATCAGGCATAGTTTAGAGTAATATAAAGCCCCCCAGCTTTGAGATGTGGAACAGTGGAATTGTGTTCTCTGGAATAATAGTGTTCCATCCAAAACATTTGGGCTGAGCTGACATCAGCTGGCATCATCCTGATCTCTCTAATGCTCTTTTCACTGAATGAAGGAAAAATCTTCACAGCAATGCTCTAAAATCTAATGGAAGCCTTCCCTGGACAGGAGAGACAGTTACCCCAACAGTTATTTTTTTCCCAACTTGCACTATACATTAATGTGTGAAAAGTCATGAAATATCAGTTAACAAATTAATTATGAGTCATGAATACATTTATTTACTAAATGCACACATAGCTTGTCTTGTACTACCGATAGAATACGACTCTCTGGAATAGATAAACCTGTATCTATTGGCTCAATGTCTAATGCCAGGCATGGGCTAGAGGGTTATAAAGCCCCCAGCTGTGGAACTGGAACTGTATTCTCTGTAATAAAGGTGCTCCATCTAATACATTTGGGATTGGCTGTGGAGTTGGGATGAGAGGAGGTGTGGTGGTGATTATTTAACATCCTGACCTCACGAACAAACCCATCTCTGAACACAATCAGATCTTCACAACAATGCTTCAAAATGTAGTAGAAAGCTTTCCATGTACAGTACAGTTACTCCAACAAAAGCTGAATCATTATTTTTAATACCCTTGATTTCAAAACAAATATATGAGCAGGTATCTCAATACTTGTCCATTTAGTGTAAGCATTCTTCTCTGTTATTGAATATGTGTTTGCAAACAACTTACAATTCCTATTATTGCAATTAAATAATTAATCAATCATTGTTTTCATATATCTGATCTGGTATGTGTATAAGCTGATGAATATATCTGATTTAGTGTGTGTATGTGCTAATGGATATTGACTTGATGTGTGTATGAGCTGATATAGCTGACTTGGTGTCTTTATGTGCTGTGGCACTGCTGCCTAAATATTGTTTTTTTATCTTAATTACTAAATGGGATACATGACAAGTAACTCACTACTTGTATTGTCTTTTAACTGCACACTTTCTTACTGCTTAGCAGCTGCTTTTTCGCTTGGGTCTTCATGAATCCTAACCTTCATACCTTCTGTGATCAGACAGAATGGACACTTTATCCACTGTCATACATTAGCACATGTTCAGAGTGAATAAAATGTCACCATTTCATCAGTTGTTTGAAAATGCTATCATTAGTTTTATTTATTTGTATGTACTTAATTTATGAATACTGAAAATGTTTATTTATTTTCCTGATAAACAAACAGCTATTTTTTTTTAAATATGCAAGGAAGCAAGGAAAACGTTCTTCTAATATTCTAACAACACTGTTAAAGGGGCTCTAGAAGGCCACTGTGGGAGAATACGATGTCTGGCTGATAATGGAAGGCAGCTCGTCACCTTCAATATTGTTAATTAAAGTAAAATGTGTAAACTCATCAGACAGGGAAGTAAAGTTGGGTACGAAAGCATGTATCTGTGCTAGGCTAAAAGATAAACTTAGCCAACTGAATTTCACCATCTCTTTTCTCCAACACCCGCCCTCTCAGAAACAAACTGTGTCATGGTAATCTAATAATCTTATTTTTACTCAGTTCATTAATGACTATGCACAATGTGCATAAAACATTCTCTTGATAGCGTGTTGCTTTGCTCTTGACTTGTGAAACTGGATGCTCTGTCCCCTTGTGATTAGATAGCTGTGTGTGTCAAGAACTTGAGCATCCTTGGGTAATAACGGAACCCTGCATAACTGTCATTCCATTTGTCAGGAGAAGAGACAGTTGTTACACATGCACACACGCATGCACACACATGCGCACGCACGCACACACACACACACACACACACACACACACACACACACACACACACACACACACACACACACACACACACACACACAACAGCTGCAGAGCTGAAAGTGCCATAAATAGACTTGGTTGCCAAGAAAAAAAAGGGCTTTCTGAGTTATTCTGTGAACAGACATCTGTCATTTGAATGCTATCATTAAAGATTACTGAACGATTGACCTCGGTTCTTTGTCATTATTACAGAAAAATTCCACGACAACTGGAATACCTTAAAATAAAGTTGACCACACATCAGAAGGAAAACTCAAATTGCTATGCAAGGAAGCCTAAGTTGGTGGAGCAGTTAAGTATCTGTGCTAGGCAAAAAGCTAATACCAGCTTTGCTCTATTTAAGACTATTACTGTTGTTCCATTCATTACTAAAATTGAAAATGTAAACAGCAGCTGCTTTTTTGCTTGGGTCTTCATGAATCCTAACCTTCATACGCCACTGTGATCAGACAGAATGGACACTTTATCCACTGCCATACATTAGCACATGTTCAGAGAGAATAAAATGTCACCATTTCATCAGTTGTTTGAAAATGTCTGAAAAGCCCAGGGCATTTCAATTGAAATAAAATTGAAACCCACTTTCCAAATGCAAACATTAACATGGTGCACTCTGACTGTGTCTGTGTGAAATGTACAGCATCGATTGGATCCTCTAATGGATTGGGCTTTTGATAAGCAAGCACTTTGGCTGTGCAGGATTTGGAGCTTTCTATTATCTGTGTAATCTGGGGAACAAAAGACTCAGGCTAGATGGCCATTTGCTCCTTTGTAGCTCTTACAGGCCAAATGTCTGAATCTACATTGCAAAAATAAACCCAGAAAGTTAAATATCTAACATTCCCCATTATTCTCTTAAAATAAAATGCTATCATTTGTTTTATTTATTTAAATGTAATTATTTTATGTATATTGGAAATGTTTATTTTCTTGATAAACAGCTAACTTTTTTATTAAAATAAGCACATGAAACTAACACTTTTAAAGGGACTCTAGAAGGCCACTGTAGGAGAATATGGTGTTGTCTAACTGATGCTGGAAGGCAGCTCATCACCTCCAAACACTGTTAATTAAAGTAAAATGTGTTGGGTGAAAGGTAATTCAAACTCAGCAGAAAATGAAGTAAAGTTGGGTATGAAGCATGTATCTGTAATAGCTTAGCCAACTGAATTTTACCATCTCTTTTCTCCAACACCCGCCCTCTCAGAAACAAACTGTCATGGTAATCTAATAATCTAAATAACTCAGTACATTAATGACTATGCACAATGTGCATAAAACATTCTCTTGATAGCGTGTTGCTTTGCTCTTTACTTGTGAATCTGGATGCTCTATCCCCTTGTGATTAGATAGCTGTGTGGGTCAAGAACTTGAGCATCCTTGGGTAATAACGGAACCATGCATAACTGTCATTCCATTTGTCATTAAAGATTACTTAACAATTGACCTCGGTTCAAGTTGGTGGAGCCGGCAAGTGTCTGTGTTAGGTTAAAGTTAATACCAGCTGAACAACTGTACTCTCTTCAGCCAGCTAAGTGCACACCACAATGATAAGACACAGAGAAGACTGCAACAATATATGTTAAGTGTTGAAATTAATTACTAAAAGTAAAAACAAAGCTTAGCTATTTTATTGCTGGTGAAAACCAAGTATCTCCATTTTTTTCTCCATGGTTTGAACTACTGGTAATTGCTTATATTGACTTCAATTCAATATTTTTGCCTTCTCCTGGAAAGCCAGAATTTTGGAGATACATATTTGTCATTGGACAGCGAAGTTTTCCTATGCTGCATGACTGTAAGCTGTCTCATCTAGGTAAAAAGACAGGGCTTTGAATTCACTTGTGAATTCCATGACATTGGATGGAATATTAAGTGATTGGCATTGGCAGTGATGGCATTGAGTCTAAAGCTTTCATTATGTTTTGTATAAATGCTATTTGTATTTATTCTAATATCCTGAGTACGTTTTCCTGAATAAATAAACTTTTTACTCAAATTTTCACAAAGGTCCAACATTTGTGCACAGTACTGTTAGATTATTTATCAGTTGCAGGCTGAGAGTGTGTTATGAACCTGCAGTGCAATGTTGGCAGTTGCATTGTTAAGTGAGCCTCTTGTCTGTGTACAGTATTGTCTTACTGCCTTTTATTTGAACACTGTTTTGGGAGCAATATATAAGAAATGCTGTATAAAAAGAATGTGCACACACACACACACACACACACACACACACACACACACATACACACACGCGCACACATGCATGCACGCGTGTGTGTGTGTGTGTGTGTGTCTCAACCTAACCTCATTTACTACAAAATCAACTTTGGCCTCTTATAGTCCTATTAATAAAAGGAAACTATTATTTTTTTCATGATATTAAAAGCAAAGTAATCCCATTATAGAGTAAGAGACATAATTAAATAATGTATATTAATTTGTAATGTATCATTAAAGTACAGGAGTGACAGAGTGCCACTACCGGCATTTGTATCTGATGACTCAGGGGATATTTTTAACAGTAATTATTAACATTAAATGATATTTCATTCAGTAAATATGTGAATGAGTGTGTGAACTACTTTGTGTTTGCACTCAGTTTATGTAGAAATATGGTTTATTGTAGAGCTCACTGAACCCCTAACAGCCTGCTGCATCTAGATACTTTACTGAAATGTCCTCTATGAGATTCTTCTGATCCGTTAGGCATGTAGATGGCTGTTCAGTTCTCCCACTACATTTTCTGGGAACATGAGATACAGATCAGCAGAGTCAGTAAGGGTCAGTAAAAACAAAACAGGAATTACAAAGGAGTTGAACAGAGCTCCACCTATTGGTGTCTGTATGTGTAGCTGTTATTTCTATCAAATGAAAACACACACACACACACACACACACATCAACACACAAGCGCACAATCTACAATCTATAGTAAGCAGCCTCAGAATCTCCTAGGAGTTACCAGATTCTGAAGTACCAGGTTCACTAGCTGAGGTGAAATGTGTTCTCTGCAGTTGTTTCTGCCCTAATCCACTGATCTGGGATTGGTTGGTAATGCCTATGTCAATCTTTATGGCTCTGATCCAGGACCTGAGGGAGAGCATGAGACGAAAGGACCTCATTTGGCCATCTCCTAATAACATACTTAGCCATCTAACACGCTGTTTAGTGTCCCTCCACTGTACACACTTGCACAGGTTTTTATTGCCCTTGTGCAATTGACGTCTTGTGTGTTTTTTATTGCGCCCATATTTCATTTTGGCCTAGTTTCCCTAAATTGCCTATGGGGCTTGGGTGAGAGGAGTGGAGCGTGGCTGTTTCTAAATGAGATGGGAGGACGAGAGAGACTGAGTGAGTGAGAGAAACAGAGTGTGTGTGTGTGTGTGTGTGTGTGTGTGTGTGTGTGTGTGAGTGAGAGAGAGAGAGAGAGAGAGAGAGAGCGAGCAAGCAGCCTTTTCCGTGCTTAATTGTGGCAGTGACTCACCACAAAAGACGGCTAATGGACTTTAAGGGAAAAGCCAGCTGTGTGGGACTGGAAAGGTGGTCCTGCCTAGCAAAAGAAGTCGTGGTCACGCTGGTGTGTGTGGGTGAGAAAAAGGCCACAGAGAACACACTCATGCTGGTGCATTTTGTATTAAAGGAAGGAGCATCCCTGACTTACCTTCTCTCCATTAATTGATTTGATGGTCATCTGAGTACATGAGTTAAAGGAATCAGTTCTGTGTTGTAGCTTTGTATTTGAAAACTCGTCAAAAACTAGATGTATTATATTTCATATAAGACCTCCAGAAGCCCCAGAATGATGTTTCATTCAAATTGGTTCCAAACACAAAGTTTTAGTCTATACATCAGTAGCTTTATATATATAATCATTGAAGAATTTTTGTGTTCGGCAGCTTTCACTGGAACCAAGGACTGAACAGTTTCAGGCCTCCTTAGCTTCTCCATCATACTATACTGTCAGCACTGTCAGTCCAGTAGGTTGTGCTCTCCTGTCATTCCCTGAACTAGCACTGCCAGAGAGTGAAGTGTGTTTAATCACTTCAGAGAACACTTTTTTACTGCTCCAGAAGTCAGCTGAATTGCACTCCAGCCGACATACTACTTACTTATGGACACATGCTGTTTTTAGTTACATTTTTCTTTCAGAGGGTAGGTGTCTGAAACTCTGTGAGTTTGCATTCTGTACTATTGCATGGCTGAGCTTTTGTTGCTCTTTTCCATGGTTTCTTTTCACAATAAAAATAACTTACAGTTGTCCAAGGCAGCTCTAGCAGGGCAGTCATATCATAAACTGACTTGAGGCATCTTATGACAGTGGCACATTTAAAGTCTCTCAGCTCTTTATTACAACTCATGCTACTGCCAAAGTTTGATTGTGGCATTCCTTTTATACTCTTGTGAGCAACAAGTGTACATGACATATCTTTACTAAATAGAAGGGAACTGTCTATAATTTATCAAATAGAACTGAAAACAAATAGTGTCTTCGTTGGATGGAGATTATGGTGATGAGGCCACAGTGATTGGATGTTAATGCCAAGTGTAAACAAGGGCAATGATAACGGGCACAGCTGAGAAAATAACGCAAAGCTCAGTGCAGCACTTTAGCAAGCAGCTGTCCCTCCTGGCAAACTAACAGCATCTCAGCAGTGCAGGAGTTTGTAGAAGTGATGGCAGTACAGTGTCCTGTGGTGCTTACTGCAGGGAAAATGCTGCAGATTGGGATGACAGTGTGCCTTAGTGTGCGTATGTGTGTGTGGTGTGCTGATGCAGTGTTACTGGATAGAACATTTTGCTCAAAGTGCACCCCCTGCCTAGTGCAGAGAAAGGCAGAAATGCCTCACTGAGCTCATGCTTGTGGACCCTAAGTCCTTCACGCTCACTTCTACAGTAACAGAAGGAAACCTCCAGCAAATAGGTATCCCTCACATTGCAGTGACCATTAAGTAGCAGATTTCCCTAATTCTACTATTCTTGTGTTCAAGTTAAGTCCCAGTTGATTCCCAGGTTAAGTCCCAGTTGTGGGTGGTGAAGCATGTCTAGAGCTCTGCTTTCAGTTCTATAGGACCGAAACTATCAAGACAAGACTTAAATACTTGTTAATGCTCATTACTGATATTTTACCAACTGAATTTTTAATATCAGTGCATGTTATGGTTTTTATTAGATTTTTGAAGCTTTTAAAAGTCTTTTTATCTGAACTTTTATCTTGTAATAGACATTGTGATGTCACAACATATTTCAAATAACTGACTGAAACCGGCTCACATTCACAGTACACTGACATAGAATCTAGAGCATGTTAAAAGAAGATCCCACCCAATGGAACTCGCAATGTGATTTGCTGTTTACCTTGTCTCTTACTAATTATTTTGGTAGTTTAATCTTTAGAAGCCTAGGCCAATTTGCAGGATGTTTTAGTAGTTTTATGTACTTTTGTATATCCTAGGCTACTCTATATTCATTGATCATTTGGAGTCTGCATACAGGTTGAGCATGTACATGTGGACAGAGCAGTAAGCATGCACTGGAAGGCTCCTTTGGCATTTAAATTGGGATATAATTCAGTTGGAAATGAGTGAGATTTAGCTGGATTAGTCACTGACAGTTCATCACACAATGATGAGAACACAATGGTTGAAGAGGGTTGTAGTTTATGATATGTCTGTAGGTTACTCTGATCCTAGGAAATGAAGCCTAGAAAATGGCATGTAACTGCCTGCAAAGTGCAGATCTCAGTTACCATGTAAGACTTTCAGTCCACCACAAACCGTCTTGCAACCGCAGGTGTGGATGTGTCATCCTGGAGGAGCTGGACTACATGTGCCACATGAATGGATTGCAGGTAGTAGTAGTGACAAGGGCACTAGCAAAATGCAAAACTAGAGAGGAGTCAGTCAGGAAAGCTAAGGAGAGAGTAACTGTCGGTGGACACCACCTGCAAAACCAATCTCTTTTTAGGGTTTGAGTTCATGTTGCCTCTCCTGTGCACCTGTTGTCACTTTCATTTGCACCAAAGAAAGTGAACTTAATTCACAATTGCTTATGCTTCCTAACTTGGCAGCTTGATATCTCTGGAGTTTAAGTGACTTTGTGGAATACTGTGATGATAAAGTGTTGCCTTAATTTATACACCTTTGAGCTTTTGTTGTGATGTAAACCATGCAATTAGAACAGACCTCATCCTTGTTTCCCTACAGTCCACCATAAAAGGAAAATAGGCTTGTAAAACCACATCATTTTTCACCCCAGCCAAAGACATACATTTACTGTATTTATACATCAAACAATTGATACTCAACAATACTCAATAAATGCAGTCGATACACCTTTAAATCAAATCAGCTGGTCTTCTCTGAAGACCAGAATGGCCCTAAAGGTTTCCCTATTATTGAATGTACTGCTTATTTTACTGCTTTCATACTATTCTGAACATTCACATGCTGAATAGTTCATGCAGTGAAGGAAAGTGATGAAATACAACTAATGACATAAAAGTGATGAAATAAAAATGTGCTGTTGATGTTAGTCCTCCTCCTCACCCTCTCAGCAGTGACCCGATAAAAGAGCTCTACCACAGAGTGGCCATGATTATCACTGTGTGTGGGTGTGTGTAAAATGTGGCTTGTGTTGTGTCTATTTTCTACTCTCTATATTAAAGATAAGTCAGATTCCATTTGCCTGATTAATGCTTGGCATGATTCTCATCTTCATTATTGGAAAGCTATTGTACTTATGTTGTATTTTTAAATTAGATTATATTATACTGAGTTTATTGTAAGCAAGGATGAAGTACTGTTTTCTGTTGTGCTTTGGTTCCAGTGAAATATCATCCATAATTTTCCTTTCTTTCTTTTATTCTCTCAGATCTATTAAATAATAAAATGTAGCTCTTTATTAGGACCTTTTATAGTAAAGCTTTGCCAATAACTTTAGAACTTTCCCTGGAGAAAACCCACACATATACCGGGAAACATGGAAACACTATCCAGATAGGGCCTTAAACACAAGAACCCAGTGCTAACCATCATGCCACCATGCTAATCAGATAAGGTAGGTAACTAGCGACCCGAAATTACACTGGCTAATGATGATGATCTCCTTGTACTGCTTTTGTTGGTCTGTTTTTTTCTTTTTTTGTCTATTTCTATACCATCTCTCCCTGCATGTATGTGTACAATGCATGTTTCCTCCATCTGCCTCTCCACTTTCACTGTCCTGTGCTCAAGCGAGAATGACCCCTGCTGCTGATAGGCTGGAGTAGTCAGGCCGAGACACTTCACTTGTTTCTCTTTTACCAGAGAGATAGTAAACTGTGAGGAACCTTTCACTGAATTTAACCAAACGTATATAGATTTGAAATTGTACACATATCCTTTAATAGATGGAAACTCCAAAAACTGTAAGAATTTCACATCCACTATGGTTAAGGTCAGGCCTAGGCTTAAGCTAAAGGCTACATTAAGTTTAGTTTGGTTTAGTTTAGGTTGATTTGTAGCTTCAGGTAATGAAATTACTTGTGTTGCTTTCAAATATTTTCTGTTGAAATCATTTGATTTCTGTGTGTCTGGGTTGCATGTGTAAGACAAGAATATACATGAGAGCGACAGTATATTTTGTGAACATTGAAAGTCTTTAGGAGTAAGTATAGAAAGCAAACAAATTTACACTTTATTTTGTAATAATCTAAAGTAAATAAAAATCTTATTAGGAATTGTTTTTGTTGTTGCAGCCTTATTCAAAAAAAGGATTAAATTAATATTTTCCCCTCAACATTCTACACACAATATCCCACCGTGACAAAGTGAGAAATGTTTGTTGAAGTATTTGCAAAATTGTTAAAAATAAAACACAAAAATGTATCAGGTACTTAAGTATTCACAACCCTTGCCATGACACTTAACATTGATCTCAGGTGTATCCTGTTTCCACTGATCATCCTTCATATTTCTACAGCTTAATTGGACACCTGTGGTTAATTCAGTTCATTGGACATGATTTAGGAAGGCACACAGCTGTTTTTATAAGATCCCAAAGTAGACACTGTTTGGAACCAGTTTGGAACCATCAGGGCTCTTCTTAGAGCTGGCCACTTGGCCAAACTGAGTGATCGTGGTAGGAGGGCCATAGTCAGGGAGGTGACCAAGAACCCAATGGTCACTCTGACAGAGCTCCAACATTGCTTTGTTGAGAGAGGAGAACCTTCCAGAAGGACAACCATTCCAGCAGCACTATCAGGCCTGTATGGTTGAGTGGCCAGTTCTCAGTTAAAGGCACATGACAGCCCATCTGGAGTTTGCCAAAAGATGTGTGAAGGACTCTCAGATCAAGAGAAACATGAAGATTGAACTTTAGGATTGAATGGCAAGTATAATGTCTGGAGGAAACCAGGCACTGCTCATCACCTAACCAATACCATTCCTACAGTGAAGCATGGTGGTGGCAGCATCATGCTGTGAGATGTTTTTTCTGCAGAAGGAACTGGGAGACTAGTGAGGGTCAATGGAAAGATGACTGCAGCAATGTATGGAGACTTCCTTAACGATAACATGCTCCTGAGCACTCTGGACCTCAGACTGGGATGAATGTTTATGTTCCAACAGAACAACAACCCTAAGCACACAGCCAAGATAACAAAGGAGTGGCTTTGGGAAAAACTCTGTGAATGCCCTTGAGTGGCCCAGCCAGAACCTAGACATGAACCCGACTGAACATCTGCACACCAACATGCCCAATCCAATCTGATGGAGCTTGACAGGTTCTGCAAAGAAGAGTGGGAGAATATTCCCGAAAACATGTGCACTGTGCTTGTAGCATCATATTCAAGAAGACCTGAGGCTGTAATTGCTGCCAAAGGTTCAACAGTATCAAGTTCAAGTATTGATCAAAGGCAGTGAATATGTAATATTATTATTTTTTAATATATTATTATAACATTTTTTCTCTCACTTGGCATCATTAGGTATTGTGTGTACAATTTTGAGGGAAATAATTAACTGAATCAATTTTAGAATAAAGCTGTATCGTAACAAAATGTGCAAAATTGAAGTGCTGTGAAAACTTTCCTGATGCACTCTATCTACAAGTTCATGGTTGGCTTAACTATCCATGAGATTTAATGTTTACTTATTTTTATGAGTCACTGTGTTTGCATACACTCCCTTTTCTGTAATTCCACATGAATAGATTATTTTTGAACGGTGTGATCTCCAAGGCCTCTTAGGAGCAAGGAGCTGGTCTACATTTTGAATAATTTGCTTCTAGTTTAATCAATACACACAGGCATGCACACACACACACACACACACACACACACACACACACACACACACACACACACACACACACACACACACACATATGCAGAAGCACAAGAACACTCTAATACATGCAAATGAACCAGTCAGGATGGAAGAGCCCAAATGATTTGAGAATGACTCGTGGCACTGAAGGAGATGCTGCTCTGCAGTGACACACATTTCAATGAATACAAACATAAAACTGAATAAATTAAAATACCAGGGTCTCAGTAAGTAATTTAGTTTTATCACACAGATTTAATATCTTTATTATTTTTCAAACTCTTATTGAGGCAGTGATGCAAGAATGAGCCACAGTTCGATTAGAAAACATCACATTTAATCTGTCAGGGGAAGACTGGGACAGACATGAGAGAGTTGCTGAGGGCATGAATTCAGGACAGCGGGGGAACAATTCCAGAGGATGTTATGCAAAAAGACAATGTTATGCAAAGTTTATTTCAAGTGATTCAAAATGTCAGTGTAGATTCAGGTGATTAAAGTGACTAAAAGGTCAGTTATCAGTTATCAATTAAATATTCCACTACATGTCCACTACTGTTCAATATTCTGAAATCACTTCTCATTTTTCTTACCTTCTATAATATCATTGATATTTAAAATACTGTATTTAAATTTAATTTGTTAATATTTTTTTTTCATTTTATTAGAATTACATTATAATTTAAATACATTTTTTGTGTTCACTATGTATTACAAACAAATTCATAAAAAAAATCATACTAACCAGTTGAATTTCAATAGCTGCTATTTCATACTGTAAAAATTATATTCAATATAATGCTGGTGTTAATGGATAATATCACAAGTACTCCACACGTTTCTTGTCTGTGCTTACACTGAGAATACATGCTTTATGTATGTTAGATATCATTATCCATCATTAGTTTTGCACTTTAGTTATCAATTAAATGAATATGAGTATACTTACCTAAATAAATATAAAATCACTTATTTTATATTCCTGAACACAGGAATACACCTTTTGACACAGGAGAGGTCAATTCAGGTTAGGTCAGGTCAGGTTGGGTCAGGTCAGGTCCAGTCAGCTCAGCTCATTGTAGGTCAATGGTTAACATGCACTGCTGGATTTCCCAATAATGAAAAAGGACACAAACCACCTTTGCATCTCATATTGTTAATATATATGAACCTGTAAAAGTTTCTAAGAGGGCTATATTTCCCAGACATCCTCAAATCCAGACCTCCTAAGCTCTTCACTGAGCACTGGGTTTGTATTTTTTAAAAACAAGACTAATCTATAATAATAATAATAATAATAATAATAATAATAATAATAATAATAATAATAACAATAATAATACTACTACTAATAATAATAATAATAATAATAATTATTATTATTATTATTATTATTATTCATTAAATAAATAAATACATAAATAATAATAATAATAATAATTATTATTATTATTATTATTAATTAATTAAATAAATAAATACATTAATAATAATAATAATAATTCTTATTATTATTATTATTACTATTATGTAACATAGTTTAATAAAAATGATTATAATTCCTTCAAGTATTGATTGTCCAAAAGGATAAAAGAATGATGTAGCTTTTAAATGACTTCATAAAATGTTCATAAAGTGTTACTCTCTGTTATACTGAACTGTAAGCAACCACAATAATATTCCAGGATTAAACAATCCTGGTAGACCTGAAAGTTTTTTATTAATATTAATTGTTATCAATGTTTAGTGTTATCAACTTCAATAAAATTGCTTCTCAATCACACAATGTGTGTGTAATTCAGACATTTGGAGGGTGGGGCAACAGACAGAATAATTTAGTTATTTTTCATTTACATGTTCAAGCAAGCCAGGCAGAAAAGAATTTTACATTCTAAAATGAATTAATATATTAAAAATATTTTTAGGCAACATAACAAGAGAGTTATACTCAATGGCCCATCTTGATAGACTTGTTCATAGATAGCCCTACCAAACAATTGTTTTTAACTAGGCCCACCTGGCAAAAACTTAAATGGGATGGGGTAAATTTCCTAAATAATTTAACAGCGACTGACAGATTGGTCAGAAGACAAGTAGCATCCACTTTATTAATGACTCAGCTCTTCTGAAAGCTGATAGGCTCATCTCTTGTCTCACTCAACTACTTAATTCCTCCTATTCTCCTCCAGATGCTCCATCGTGACTCATTATCAGTAAGAGCAGGATGCACCCCTATCCGCACACACTCCTTCCAAATAATGTTATTAGACTTTGTTTTAATGATCTAACCACGCTTGCATCAAAGCTCAGGCTACAAAACTTAACCTCGGAGCCACTTATCATTATTGTCTTCTGGAGAAGCTGTCCTGGAAACTCGTTAACCTTTTGGCGAGTCTCGATCACCTCTGAAATGATGCTAATAAAGGGAAAAAAGTCCACAAACAAAGCTCCCAAACACCCAATTATGTCAAACCCTCACCCAAAGTGTCCTAATCAAGCTTCACGGCGGTCGAGAGACGAAAGCTGCTGATTACTATCTTAACCTCTCCCTGGAATGCTTTGGAAAAGAAAAATAAAACATGATGGATCCCAGGCCTTACCAGATAATTTATGCTAATTACCAGCAGCTTCTTTTTTGGGGGTAATTATGATCATTCCTGTGGAGAGGAGTGTGACTCTGTATGAGTGTGTGTGTGTCATAAACACTGTGATTAGCTCCACACTGCATGAGTGACCTGTGTGTGAAGAGGTGGGGGGAGGTTGTAGCCTGATTTCTTTGGGTCACTGTCACCCCTGGATTATTATCGACCTCCGGGCACAGCGGGGCAAGTCAATTAAAGCTTTGATAAAAATTAGACTCAAGTTGTGTGAGCGAGAGGGGGTCTGCACTAAAGGAAGAGAGTGGCTCTGGCTGAAATGTGATGAAATAGGGACATTAACTTGTCTGGAATACAAACAGACAACTGTTCACCTCCTAGGCAGAGATCATAGACTTTTATTTTGTCATCAGAGTAAACAAGAGCTGTTTTGATGGAGATATGCTTATTCATGCTTTTATTTATGGTTTTATTTATTATCATCTTGTGCTGAAACTGAAGACCAGGCTGGAATACTCAGCCTTATTCTAAAATGGATTCAATTCATTTTTCCCCTCAAAATTCTACACATAATAGCCCACAATTACAAAGTGAGAAAAGTTGCATCGTTGCATTGCCATTTTTAGATATATATTAGATTTAGAGATGTTCAATCAGGTTCAAGTCTGGGCTCAGGCTGGGCCACTCAAGGACATTCACAGAGTTGCTCCGAAGCCACTTGTTTATTATCTTGGTTGTGTGCCTTAGGGTCCTGTTGGAAGATAAACCGATAAACCGTCACAGTCTGAGGTCCAGAGCACTCTGGAGCAGGTTGTCATCAAGGATGACTCTGTACATCTCTGCAGTCATCTTTGCCTCGACCCTGACTAGTCACCCAGTTCCTTTTGCAGAAAAACTTCCCTACAGCATGATGCTGCCATCACCATGCTTCACTGTAGGGATAGTATTGGATAGGTGATGAGCAGTGCCTGGGTTCCTCCAGACATGATGCTTGGCATTTCATTCTTTTTGTTTCTCATAGTGTGAGAGTCTTTTAGGTGCCTTTTAGCAAACTTCAGATGTGCTGTCATGTGCCTTTGACTGAGAAGTGGCTTCTATCTGGCCACTCTACCATACAGGCCTGATCGGTTGGGTGGTGCTGGAATGGTTGTCCTTCTGGAAGATTCTCTTCTCTCAACAGAGCAGTGTTGGAGCTCTGTCAGAGTGACCATTGATTTCTTGGTCACCACATGGTCATCTCTTGACTAAGGTCCTCATGTGGTTTATACTTCTGTTTTCATTTTTAATACATTTGCAAAAATTTGAAACAAACTTCAGTAACAACACAATGTGCAAAGGTTCTGAATACTTTCCGGATGCATTGTATATGATGAATAAAATTGATTCTCCAGTTCCAGTATATTATGCTGAAAGTAAACAGTCAGTTATTAAATATGATGTGAGCATGAAAAAATGTGTAAGAATCTGAGCAAGCTTGTGGTCCTAGTATGCTGTGGTCAGTAACTGGTGAGCAAGGACGGGAGGTTCCCTACACAACATTTTTCTTGTTTTTCTTGCAAAATACTCACAACTATCACAGCACTCTATTTTGATGTTCTACCATGTTTCTTTTACATTTGTTCACAAGAAATTCTATGAGATCTCTGTGATCAGTCTATATTCAAGCTGTTACAACATAAACAGTGATGTTTTATGTAAATTCATTGACTACTGGAACTCGACCTCCCCCCACACACTTCTTTTTGGAGCTGCCAATTACCTAACCCAATTAGGAATCTCTCTGCATCACAAATGATACTCCTGACACTAGCAGGGTGAAGACAAACACATGCCTCCTCCAATACATGTGAAGCCTGGATGGCTGTCAATAGCAAGCAGCATGACCCAGGATTCAAATCTGATCCTCGGATGATAGTGCTAGCCCCATGTAAAAACGATGGTTTTAACCTCCACAACATCTCCACCAAATTTCTCTGATTTTACTCCATGAGTTTAAACAATCAAAGTTTAATATCTCTCAGTGATTAATCATAACCCTGAACCAGTTCTCGAATTTGAAGTCCATGTTTTCTTCAAGGCCCTTCATTTTTCTGACCAAGTTTTCTCTTGTAGCTATTCCATCTGCCTTGTATTCCTTAGAATAATTGAAACCTCTTGGTGTAGTCTGTGGTAGTTGATTTTCTTAACAATTAAACCACATTGTTTGTCAAAGCCCCGCAAACGAGTATGCTGTGGCCTTTAAACTGCTGGTGAACAGTAGCCAATATGGGAGGCTATAAAGAAATACTCTGAAATACTCAAATGAAATGAAATGTAATGTACTCAAATGAGATTAAATTACCTGAAAAAAGACAATAAACATGCAGACTATTTTAACAATAAAAATTTAATTCATTTTAAACCTTGCAGAGTGTATTATCTTTGAAAATATAAAAGTGTGACAATGCAAAACTGATAATCATTTAAAACATTTTTGCAAAACAAACACATACACACACACACACACACACACACACTTTCCATATAAATCATTCTACACATGGGAGTGTTTTCAGAAGAGTATACACAGAGGCGAATGAGAGAAATATTAGCTGCTAGTCTGCTGAGACAGCACTTTTCTCTGACAATAAAACTCTGCTAAAGATGCCAGAACACAACTGGGGAAGGGAGGGGGGTGAGAAAATGAAGAAAAAAGCTTAAAGGGATGTTTAGATTATTTGAGTATAATAGCTCTGTGCAAATTAGCTTCAGAAAGTTGGATTTCCATCTGTGGTTTGCAGCCATGGGTATGTTCAGGAAGCATTTCCTCAGTAATTGGATTTGAAGTAAGTCTTTCAGCTCCTTTTGTAATATATTTTGTGCTTGAAATTACAGCTTTGGTTTGGTTGGCAAATGGTAAACAATATATGATGTAGAGTGGGTGGTGTGGAAAAACCTTGGCACAAGGGTTGGAGCAGCCAATATAGAACACAACTGTGATGATATTCAATAATATAGTCTTTGTGTAAAAAGTTGTAGTGGGAGTTCACCATAAATTATAGTGTTAGTGTTAGCGCTGGCTAGCTGGCTAACTCGTCCCATTCTGTTGTTAATATGGAGAATGAATAATGGAACTTTTCTGGAAGATTGGAATATAATCTCATTTAAATGACTTTTTTTGTCAGGAGTTTGCAAGACCAGGGGTGGAAAATCAGGTGAATAACAAGGTTTCAACTACAAACAATATATAGTATAGTGGCAGCTGGGATAATCAGGGGAAAGATGTTGCAGAGTTTTGGATGGAGCAAGGTAACATCAGTGAAAGGGCTGAGGATTCACCAAGTCTTCTAGTCAGTTTTAGTTCTAGGTACCAGGGCCCAACTGAGGGCAGAGGGTGTCTTCATTCCAAAACCAAAGGATTTGTTAGTCATTGAGCAGTTTTCTTTAGTGTGGCTGCACAAAGACTTACTGCATACCTGGAAGCTAATTGACATCTCAGTGCAAAAGGCAGGGATTTTAGGTTTTGCACGATGTTCACAGTAGTATGATTTGGTTTCAGATTCAGACAGCAAAGACAGAGGGGAGAGTTTTAATTTTGTGTTTGTCTAATGATTTTGGTTTTCTTCCACTAGAGTGCTTAAAGACTATGCCAGTCAGCTTTATGGAGTACTTCACATCTTCAGCATGAACCTGAATCTCCAAAGGGTACCTCTGATATGAAAGACGTCCTGTATTGTTCCTGTGCTGAAGATGCCACGACCCAATGATATCAAGGACTACAGGCCAGTGGCACTGACATCCAAAGTAACAAAGACCAACAGAGAGGCTTGTCCTGGATCAGCTCCGACCCATAGTCAAGCCATCTCTGGTCCCCCGCCTGGGAGTGGAGGATGCCATCATGTACCGTACAGGCCAAAAGTTTGGACACACCTTCTCATTCAATGTGTTTTCTGAATTTTCGTGACTATTTACATTGTAGATTCTCACTGAAGGCTATGAATGAACACATGTGGAGTTATGTACTTAACAAAAAAAAAGGCAAAATAACTGAAAACATGTTTTGTATTCTAGTTTCTTCAAAATAGCCACCCAAGAATGTGCAATGCAGTAATCAGAGCATAACAGTTAAGTACATCACATTCATAGTTTTGATGCCTTCAGTGAGAATCTACAATGTAAATAATCATGACAATACAGAAAACTGAGAAGGTGTGTCCAAACTTTTGGCCTGTACTTTACCTGCTCAACTGAGTCTACTCTCACCTGGAGAAGTCCGCCAGCACTGTGAGCATCATGTTTTTTTGACTTCTCCAGTGCATTCAATAGTATTCAGCATGCTCTTCTGGGTGACAAGTTAACGGGGATGCAAGTAGATGCCAGACGATGCTCAGGATCTTCTATGTGTCTATGGTTGTAAATGCTCTGATCCGTAAGGCTGGTGATGTTGTGGGAGTTGAGCTGGACTCTCTGATGGCAGTGGCAGAATTAATAAAGTAATTCTGATTCTGGTTCTGATTCTGACATTAATCTTGAATATTAGTAGTAAGCATGGGAATTTATTTAAAGTAATCATAGTAACTTGTGTAATTAATCATGGATAATCTATAAAGATCGTCCAGCCATGGTTCAGAATGCATATGAACCATAGATTACCCTTAGGAGACTTCATTTTCACCTTCACATTTTGCCATAAGTGTCATAAGGCAACACACTAAGAATGGCCAAATACCTGTAATGACAACACTCTTTTGTGTGAGTGGAAAGCAGAGTTATATTAGTGTCAGTCTCATATGAACAGAACCTGAATGTAAAAAAGAGAGATTTTAAAGTAATGCAAAATGATGGATTCCAATTTTAAATGAAAATAAAGTCACTTATGTGTGCGCATGTGAACCTTGTTCAGATATTAATATATATAACGGTGGTTTGTGTTACTCTGTGGAAAATAATCAATATTTCAAGTCATAAGTTAATGGAATATAAACACAGATGGTATTTAGAGTTTTTAAACTGCCCGAATAAAACTTCAAATTAAATAAAGGGCAAAATCTAGTACTTATTAATGATGTTCTTCACTTTTCTTTGGGTGCCATTAAAAGCAGCTTCTGAGAATTGTGATATTTATAGACTTCTGTGTACCATTCAGTGTTCCTTGTGAAATAAATAAATACATAAATTCATTTAGAACACCATATAAAATGTTAATAAATGGTTAATTATTACTTCTTCTGCTTAATTATAATTATGATTATGATAATAATAATAATAATAATAATAATAATAATAATAATAGTATTTTATTATTAGTAGTAGCAGTAGTAGTAGTAGTAGTAATAATGTTAGTTGCTGTTGCAGTGTTGCAGTAGTAGTATATAGTAGCAGGTAGCATGTTAGTTGTTGTAGTAGCTGTAGAAGCAGTAGTAGCAGTGTGCATTAATAAGTAGTTGTTGTAGTAGTTGAAGTAGTAGTAGTAGCAGTAGTAGTAGTAGTAGTAGTATGTTAGTTGTAGTAGAAGTAGTAGTAGTAGTAGTAGTATGTTAGTTGTTGTAGTAGTAGTAGTAGTATTAATGTTAGTTGTTGTAGTAGTTGTAGTAGAAGTAGTAGTACTAGTAGTAGTATAATAATTATTATTGTTTTAATAATAATAGGTGTCCTGCCATTACATAAAATACATGTATCTGTGTGTATAAGTATTTGTGTCTATTATTGAGAGAGTCTATTAGAGAGAGAGAAGTAGAGAGAGATAGCTACTTATGATGTTGCCTATAAATCAGTAGTAACGTCTTACCTCTCTGTATATTCCATGTATTCACTATACAGTAGGTATTGATTTTTTTTTTTTTGTTAACGCTGAAGGGTTGGTTTTATTTATTTATTTATTTATTTTACTCCTTTTCATTTTGGCAACATCATGCACTTGTGGAGGAGTTGGATACATAACGTTCTTGCAGGAATTCAGAGATATTAATATGCAGGAATACACAGGAATGTCAATATAATGTGGGCAGAATTCACAAAAATGTCAACAGTGCAGGATGACTGACTCCTTTCGACGTGGCTCTGCTATTTTGATTAATGTACAAATAAAGCTGCAGCTGTACAATAGAGTGGTGCACTCATTTCCATTACCCATCTCGCTCAATACTGAGGGAGTACCAGCTATCTGCACATGGATATAAAAGCATTACACAATAGCAGCCACCTTGAATCCATCTTGGATCTCTGTTTGTACTTAATGTTGCATGAAAGTCATACAGTATCAGAAACCGCAAGTGATATTTTGTTTTTTCATTTCTTTACACAGGTCTAATAACATTAATTTCAAAATTAAGTTCTAATAACATTGATATAAAAATGATGCTATAAAAACATTAATGTCCAGAATGAAGCTCTAATAATATTAATATCCAGAATGAAACTAATTACATTAATATCCATAATTAATTTTAATGACTTTAAGATCCAGAATGAAGCTGCAATAATGTCATGTATCAGCCCTGTCTATCTTCTGTCTTTCCCTCTGTTCTTCATGTGCTTCTGGAGCATGTGTGTTTTGTTTTGGTGTTGTCTTCCTGCTCTGCCCATTCCCCAGCTGTGTTCTGGCCTCAACTTCTGCCCATTCATTATCCTGTTCCACATTGTGTCAAATGTCTTGTTATTTAAGATTCTCTGTTTCAGTCTGTCCTTGTCAGTCCTTGTTGTTTTGTTTCATGATTGTGTCAGTTGTCTGAATGTTCCCATGTGGTTTGTTTTCATATCTGTTTCCCCAGAGTTCAGGTCTGTTCATCTGTATTTTATTCAAAGTCCTAGTCTGTCTGTTTGTGTTTGCTTTCATGGTTTGTTTTCTTTGTTATTAAAATCCAAAACCCCTGCACGTACGTCTGCCCACCTTGTCTGTCTTTGTCTGCTCAGCATGCACAATCATTGCAAATGATAATATGCAGAATTAAGCTCTCATAACATTAATATCTAGAATGAAGTTCTAATAACTTTAATATCGAGAATGAAGTTCTGATAACTTTAATATCCAGAATGAATGAATCTCTAATAACATTAATTTTCACAAAACATTATTGATTAAATATTTATATTTTTCTATTTTGTTTCCAAGATACATGAATTCCCAATTGACTGAATAATGAATGAATGAATGAATGAATGAATGAATGAATGAATGAATGAATGAACACTTTGCCTGCAGGGAGTTGCAAATGGGAGGTAGGATGTGGTCTAGGTGCTTTTGTAACATCATCATTATCCTATTCTGTGCTATTTCGCTTTTATACTTAAATCAAGATGGAGATATAACACACACACAAACACAGTGCCCTGTTGAGTCTGAAAGCCCAGCTAGATGACAGTGCAGGGAGCTGGTCTGGAGTTATAAAGTTATCTGAAGCTTCCCATGTGGGGGACAGTGGAGGTGTAATTGCACCAGAGAGGCTCTCCTTCTGACCCATAATCAGGAAATATCAAGCTTCTGCATGGCCTTTACACCGCCCAGGTCTCACTTTGAGTTAATGGAGGCCTCACACACACACACACACACACACACACACACACACACACACACACACACACATTCTGTAAGTCCTTTTCCACAAAAGAAATCTGATTCTTATACTGGTTCTTTCTGACTTATAAAAACCTGGGGTTTTTTTTAGTGAATCATCCCATGTTTACATCAGTTTTAGTGGAACTTCAGTTCCAACATGAATAGGATACATAAATGTGCAGAATGGTTAGAAATTTGGTTCGCAAACTGGAACAGAACTCATTCTGCATTGGTGGAAAAGGGTCCTATGTGTGTGTTCTCTAAATAATCATATTTGAAAAGTCTGTGTGTGAAGAAATTTTCACAAAAATGTAAACATTTCTGCTACACATTTTAGAGCAGTGAACTGCTGCTGCAAAATCAGGCCTGCCTCTGCTCCCGAATTTTATAGTCATAGAAAGTGGAGATGTGATGACATCCACCCCTTCTTTCTCTCTCACCCATGCATCAGGAGAAATTAATAAAGACAAGGAGAAGAAAGAGAGATAGACCCAACTAGCTAATGTTTAGCTATGTTTAACAATGCAGTGCCACATCCAAAAATTCTAAACCATTGTGTATATTGGAGACCATTCTCTCTCTGGGAGGGTAGTTGGCACTCTCATCCCACATCACACCCAGTATTAAACAGGAGTCTTATTATTTGTGTATATATGTTGGTGACCTGGCACTTTCCTCTGAGTGCTTTGGCTGCCCAGCTGTGAGGAAATGGTGATACTTTGAAAAGAGGCAGAACGTATCAGAGGAAGCATGTGCTTGTCTTCACCCTCCTAGTGTCGGGAGCATCGTATGTGAAGGGGGAGAGTCCTAACACAATTGGGTAATAGGCCCTTCCAAACAGGGGAGATCATATTACTATTTTTGGGGATGATCTTGCTAGATCATATTCCTATCCTAGCTCTGTACAGCTTGTATCTTTCAGCTTGAAAATAGACAGTCTATGAAGAGGTATTGACTAAACTGACTAAACTGATTCCACATATGGTAGTAAAGTTAAGTTAAATGCTTTATTTCATTATAGCATCGTGCTGATTTGTAACATTATGCTACGCTCTAAATCAAGCTGCACTCTGTGGCATGGAAGCAAATGTACAGTAAGCTGTAAATCAATCATTTATTTAAGAGCGGGAACTCTTTCCTTTTTTATTTATTTATATTTAAGAAAGTACGGGTTCCAGTAAAATAGACTAATGAAATTGTAAAATAGTTAATTAGTTATAGTAATTCATAAAAGCACACAAAGCTACATACTAATTTAACACAGTTCCTCTAATGTCATTAAAATTGTCTCAGAAGGGCAGGAAACTGTTACTGCAATTCTGAAATGAACTACTAGATACTAGCTTGTAAGGAAGTTATAGCGTGGGTCTAGTGAAGGGCCGACAGTGTGCCTGTGACACTGATGAGCTGAGAATGATGTAGTGCTGCAGTGAGATACTACTGGACTCATTAAGGACTAGCTAGTGATATTTTCTGAGTGAACAGGAAAGCGCTTCTGTTAATCTGCAAAATTTTGGCCCAAACCAATTACCCTTCCACGTTAGGGCTCACCCCACTCTCAAACACTTCATATAATACACTCCTGATATTTGAAGGGTCAGCGATTGTATTGTAGATGGTACCTTTGTGTTTTCTTTTAACAGACACAATCACACTAGGTGTGATATAGGAAGAAAAAGCCATCTACAAACCCAGAGAGAATGGCTTATTGTGCGTCCTCAAGTTCTGGCCACCAATGGCAAGCAGCATGATCTGGGACCTGGAACTTTCAGACCTGTAATGTCTGAAATTATGTAATAATTTTACTCAATAACATTTTGACCTTGATTCCCAAGATATAAAAAAGTTACTCTCCTTATTTTCATTTAAGAGCTCCAAAAACAAATACTGGGAGATTTTTTTCACATCTATCCTGTATTAGAAGATGAGGAAGAACAATAAAGAAAGTAGAAGGCTCAAATTAACAGGAAGTACCAATATGAGCAATCAAGAAGGAAGAAGACATCTCTAAGAGTAGAAGAGAGATATACATTCAGGAACTAATGGTGCTTGTCCTTTTCCCACTGTATTGTACGTGCATGCCCCTATCTGCAATGATGTCTGCAAAATTGATTAGCCCTGTCTGTTAAAGACCCTCCAAAACAATAAGTGTAGTGCCACAGTAAAATCCATCAGTAGTTTCATAGTATTTTGAAACTCTTGTGACCAAATGAAATACTGGGCATTCACTCCCAACAAACAGCTAACACCCAACCACACACACACACACACACACACACACACAAACAAACATCCATGTATGTCCCAATCAACAGACACATAAATAAATGGTCCTAAAGCTATCTTTGATTTGGATCCAAGCGGCTCTGAATCCACATAATTGGACAGCGTTTGGTCCGGCTGTCGACACTTATTGCAACAGGAAACAGTCACTGCAAACACACAAGTGGCTCTCATCACTCAGAGCTGAGAGCAGAGCAGCATGTGGCTAAAGGGCTGTTCATGGCTGGGTCGAGTCCAACACTCCAGGCTCTTTAACCCCACACTGCCCTCAACATTCATCCCCGAGTCCACTAACTGTGCTGTACTGCTGTTATTTCAGCCTGAACCTACAGAGGTTGAGAGTTGGTGTCATTTTACTATACTAATCAAACCACACATTTAATGTTTTTGGATGTTGGAATTTCCAAAACACATTTAACATTTGATGTGTTATTTAATCCTTTAAACAATCACACCAGTAAGTACATTTGCAAAAAATATGTTGATAAAATTGCAGGGACTAAGGTCTATTTGACAAAGATGAGCTTTGCAGAGTTTTTATTGCTGCAATTGGATCACAAATAGATTCAGCTGAATCAAGCAGCAAGTTATGATGTAAAGCCTATCCTAAACCATATGTTGAACATATCTTTATACTAACAGTGGACAGAATGTCAGCTGCACCACAGACACTTAAGGTTCGTCTTCAATTGTAATACATAGTGACAAGTGACAAGACATCAAAGCACTGTTGCATAGATTGACATTTTAAACTGCAGCCAATCAGGAATGTTATCCAACATATGATCGTGACCAAGCATTCACTTCCCCCACCCGACCCGACATATACAGCTAAATTTATATTGAGTAAAAATCTGGAAAGTGTGTCGTGCATTTGTATTCAGCCTCTGTACTCTGATACCCCTAAATAAGTCCAGTGTGACCAATTGTAATTAGTAAATAGACACCACCTGTGTGTGATTTATTCTTAATTTAACTACAGCTGTTCTGTGAAGGCCTCAGAGGTTTGTTCTGGAATAAATTTATGAAAAAGTGTAAAGCAGGGTTAGGCTATATATAAAAAAAAAAATATATATCAAAAGCTATGAACATCTCAAGGAGCACTGTTTAATCCATTGTCCAAAAACGGAAGGAGTACGGTACAACTGCAAACCTACCAAAACATGACCGTTTTGGCTGGCATGAGGAAAATAACTGCCATCAGTGCTAAACCACAAACTGTGGGGGACAGTTTGGACACTTCAGGGATCTGTCTACTCCCCCATCCTCTTCACTCTGTACACCATGGATTTCCAGTACAGGCCAGATCTATGCCACCTTCAGAAATTCTCTGATGACTCTGCATTGTTGGGTGCATCAGGATTGGACAGGAAGGAGAATACAAAGACCTAGTGAGCAGCTATATGGATTGCCGTGTGAAGAATCATCTGCTCCACAATGTGATCAAGATCAAGGAGATGGTGGTGGACTTCAGAAATTCAATGAATAGGATTTCATTGAGGTCTGTTACCATCATGGGTCAGAACAATGAGCTGTTTGATGTGTATAATTTTTTGAGTGGAGGGCCAACACTGATGCTGTGTACAAGAAGGGGATGAGCAGAGTTTACTTTCTGAGCAGTAAAGGAAGTTGTTTGTACCAACAGCAATCACACTGTACAACTCCTCCTTACTGTGTTGGGACATTCACACACCAAGCCACTAACAGAACATGCTCACTGAAAATGGCTGAGGATTATTACTCCTTCATTCCAATCATTGCACTGACACTTTATCTGCACATGTACATAACTGACAGACTCACTGAATGGATGGACATTACTGATCTTCTATTCATAACTCTCTGCACAGACAATATTTAGATTTTCTATTCTTATCTTTGCACAGACACTTTACCTGTACATATACACAACAGAGAGACTTGCTGGGCCTTCATGTGTACTGCATTGTCATGATTGTTATCTGCATAATGTTATGCCTTTACATTTTACATTACATTACATAGTTAATACACACTTCTGCAGCACACTTCTGTTCTGTCGTTCAGTAGCTTTAGCTTTAGCCTTAGTTTTAGAGAGTGCTGGTTGTAAGCATCCTTGTGTACCTAGAAAGTCGCTATATAAGTGTAACTTCATTCATTCATTCATACTACAGCTCTGCTGGGTAACAATACAACTGAAAGGCCTTTGTTCCAGCACAGCATCCCATATCCTCATGAAAGGACTCAGGAGGTTTTGTGGGCGTTAGACCTCAGTAGAGGGCGTTTTGTGGTTCACTACCTATAACAGTGTAAAGGATACAAAATCAAATAGCAGTTTAAACAATCCAGGCAGGTGGATTTGGATATAAAACCTGCCTGAATCCCTCTCAGTGGACTCGAGATTATGACCACTTTACACAGCTCAGACAAACAGGTGAAAACTTGAGGGAAATGTGAGTACATATTTGAGAGTAGTGAGTAGAAGGTTGAAATGTAAGAAACATATATTTGGGGCTGCTTTCCCAAGCTTTTTCCTTAGGCATTTTCTTGGACAACATTGCTAATGGTGATTCACTGCTGGAGAAATGTATGTTTAGAGCAGATTAAAGTGTAGAAGAGATTAATGCCATTTTTGCTGCTCTCACTCCATTGGTGCAGAATTTGCACTGATTCTAAGCTTAGGTAGAACTTTGGTGGTCCAATGTCTAAAAGTAGGTGAAATATTTTAAAATGTCAAGATATGCCAAACTACTTTAAAGGTAGCTGACAGTCCACAGAGTTAATCTAGGTTTGGACTTAGTCTATAGGCACATAAAGGACAACTCAGTCTTACAGTCATGGCTGAAAGTGTTATGCACATGTTTATTTCCTTTGTGTGTGTGTATTGCAATAATAAAAATAGAAATAAATTTACATAATTTCACATAAAACTCCAAAAATGAGCCAGACAAAATTATTGGCACCTGTTCAAAACTGTGGGTAAATAACTTCCTTTCAAGCATGTGATATTGTTTAAATACTCATGTGGTAAGTAATAGGTGTAGGTAATATAAACATTACAACTGAAACCAGAAAGTTGACTCAATGTCTGCATTGTGTGTCTGTGTGCCACACTAAGCATGGAGAACAGAAAGAGGAGAAGAGAACTCTCTGAGGATGTGAAATATATCAACAATTTGAAGGTTACGAGATCATCTCCAGAGATCTGGATGTTCCTTTGTCCACGGTGCACGAAATAATCAAATAGTTTACAACCCATGGCACTGTAGCTAAAGAAAAAATAATGAAAGATTGCAATGCAGGATAGTCTGGATGTTGGATAAGCAGCCCCAATCAAGTTCCAAAGTAATTCAAGTTGTCCTGCAGGCTCAGAGTGCATCAGTTTTAGCATGAACTATTTGAATGGAATTAAATGCTAAGGCAGGAGACCCAGGAGGACCCCACTGCTGACAGAGACTACAGTTTGCCAAAAATGTGTGTAAGCCAAAATCTTTCTGGGAAAATGTATTGTTGAATGATGAGACCAAGAAAGAGCTTTTATGGTAAAGCATATCATGCTACTGTTTGCCAAAAACTGACTGAGGCCTACAAAGAAAAGAACAATGTACCTACAGTCAAATATGGTGTAGGTTCAAAAATGTTTTGGGGTTGTTTTGCTGTCTCTGGCACTGGGTGCCTAGACTATGTGCAGGGCATCATGAAATCTGAAGACTGTTAAAGGATTTTGGGATTCAGGGCCCAGTGTCATAAATCTGGGTTTGCATCCTAGGTCATTGGTCTTCTAGCAGGACAATGAGCCCAAACATGCTTCAAAAAGCACCCAGAAATGGATGAAATAAAGCACTGGAGGGTTCTAGAATAGCTAGCAATGAGGCTGGATCTAAATTCCATTGAACACTTGTGGAGAGATCTTAAAAGTGCTGTTGGGAGACGACACCTTTCAAATATGAAAAACCTGGAGCAGTTTGCAAAAAAGAGTTGTCCAAAATTCCAATGTAAACGCTTGTTTCTGATCATAGGAAGGGACTGATTTCAGTTTTTTTTGTTGTTTTTTTTAAGGTTAGGGTGCCAATAAAGAACACTTTCAGTAAATATGATATAAGTGAACCTTGTGCTTTCATTCATACTGCTCGTATGTTTACAATAATTCTGATTTTGTGTATACAGACAACAATGTGATTGCTGCTGCTCCCCAAGACTCTTCAAAGACATATTGATTAGTGTTGGACATGCAGTATTGAATTAGAAGCTTGGTGTATTGAGAATTTCATAACTTTAATGTGTTGTACCTTTTTTATGTGAAAACACAACATAAACTCTTTTTAGATTGTGTGGATATTCCATCATGAATGGACCAATGGAAATGATGTCTGGATATTTCATGATGAACAGACCAATGGGAATTGTTTAAAATGACTGGGAATAGAATCTAACTACATTATTGTAGATCAATTGAGAGTTTGTTTCTCCTATTAACATTATATTCCAGATATATTACGTTCTGTAATGAGAACAGCTACTAATAATATCAAGCCATATAAACACTTTAGACTTGCTTTGAGTTAAGGACTAGGTTAAGAAATCCATTCTTCCAATCTTCTTGTATACCCAATGGCTATATTCTGAATGCTTTCTTAGAATAAGAATATTATTCCTTCATTGAAAACATCTCAATAAGTAGGCTTTTCAACCAATTTCAATAGAATAGAATAGAATAGAATAGAATAGAATAGAATAGAACTTTATTGATCCCTTGGGAGGGTTCCTTCAGGGAAATTAAGGTTCCAGTAGCAGCATAAGTACAGTAAGCAGAAGATAGGCAGAAAAAAATAAAATAATAAAAAATAGTCCCACACCCTTTCATCTGATCCATCACGTCATGTCATGTCAGAGCATGTACATGTGGAAATAGCAGAAAACATGCACTGAAATTCTCCTTTGGCATTTAAATTGGGATTTATTTCAGTTGGAAACAAATTAATTTTAGTTTTCCAAGCTGGATTACCCGCTTATACAGTACATCCAGAAAGTATTCACAGTGCTTAACTTTTTGCACATTGTATGTCATGTCTTAGACAGGAATCATGTCTGGAGGAAACCAGGCACTGCTAATCACCTTGCCAATACCATTCCTACAGTGAAGCATGGTGGTGGCAGCATGATTTTCCTTTAGCAGGAACTGGGAGACTAGTCCGGATTGAGGGTAAGATGACTGTAGCAATGTACAGAAACATCCTTCAAGACAGTCTGCTCCGGAGTGCTTTGGACATCAGACTATATGTATATAAACCCTCTGATCCATAGATATGAAGCCCAAACAACATCATTTAACTGCTTGCAAGAATGTGAATCTCTGGTTCAAAGATTTAATGCTACAGGCTGATTACAGTTGGGTAGAACAGCTCATGTAAACCATAATGTGCATAATAACATGTCCATCTTGTTTATCTAATCACATTTGTAAAAAAGTTAAGGTTATTGTCTTTGGATAAACTGTTATAACAAGAGATGTATAATTACTTATGAGCATAATTCCACTACATTTGGACAGGAAACAAAAAACTGAAAACACCTTTATTAAAAAAAAAATAGAAATAAAAATTAAAAAAAAACAACAAAAAAAAAAAAAAACAGTTTGGGTTCCCCCAAAGTTAGCATTAAGGATGTGTCAGCATAATTAGTTTAATTAAATCAATGTATAACCAAGAGAATCTGAAACAGGAAAACAAGTTCTGAATGTCTGCCATTAACTGTAACTTGTGTTTGTAGTTGTCTGTTCTGACTAAATAGAATTGACAACTTAATTTGAGAATCCAAATATAGTTTTGTGGGTCAATTTGATCCCACTGTGAGGGTAAATTGAACTACAAGATTATTGAGTCAACAAAAATTTATAAAGAGTGCAAAATCTATGTTGATTACAGCAGTTGACTAATGATACAATCTTTTAATTGGTTATGATACCAAAGCATTTTGCCCCTGGCTATGCACACACCCAATAATGTTTATATAGAGGAAACACATCTATAGGACATGTCCCCAAAACTTTTTTTTTTAATTCTCTGTTTATCCAAAAACTTCTTCCTTCTGCTATATGATGATAAAGATAAATTAAGGTTTACATGACACAGATCATGTACAGCCCAGATAATGTGTGTGTCTGTATTTTTATTTATTTATTTTTTTTAATTATTATAGTAGACAGTCACACATGCCAGATATTTTCTGGAGATCCTACTAAAATTTGTCTTTATTTGAGATGTTAAAATAAAGTTTTATGAATGTGACTGTATTTTAGGGAATGTTATTCCCTAATCTACATTGGTCATCCAGGGTGTTTTTAATCTGAAAATGCAAAGATTTTGATGATTGTTTGATGATAGTTTGACGAAGACATTTACATGAATAAGTTGTAGAAAATACTTAACAGTACTCCAAATTGTTATTTATGTAGGTATCAGTATTATCCCTTCTGAGAACATTTATTCTGAAATTGAAACACTGTGTGAGCAAAACAAGTATTTCTATTATTTTCCTTTTTATGCATTTTAGACCCTTTATCTAGACGTTTTTATCTCCGTATATGTCAATGTAAAGACTTAAGGCTCAATATCTTAAAACTGCTCAGAATGGAAAGAGAACCTTTTAGTTCTAAGAGGATAAATTGTATATTTACATATGCAGTCCTACTGTAAGCCATCCATACTTTTAAGTACTTCATCATGACAAACAAAAACGCTGACACTGACATTAAAGCTTTCATCAGCATGTGGATAGTTATCATGGGTATAACCTGCCTTGGCCTCGGATTGGCCTAGGCCAGCCTGTACATTAAGAGTCAGGGTCCATTAGATGCAGAGATCAATTAATGGACTAGGGTTCTGAGAGTACAGAGAGAATTAGGAGGACTGTGGTTAGCTTCATGCAGCTACTGTTGGGTTGTGCAGTTTTTATAAGCATTATGATGTGTGAATGCATTGTCATGCCTTACACTTATTTGCTGAGCTGGGCTCTTTTGTTTCCCCCAGTGACACACACTTTGAGCTTTTCTCTGTTGTCCTGTGCAGAATGATTTCTTGTTATTCCTTGTTAGCCTGGTGGTTGGATAGTGAGAGGAACGAAGTAATTACCTTGAGGAGACAGTGTTAGAAGGCTCTGGAGGGTGAAGGGGCAAAGGGCTGGTGAGGCAGGCACGGTCCCCTGCGCCCTGAGTGGGGGATTTTTTCGGTGATCTCTGGCTTCCCTGATAAAACACAGCCTGCAGCTCTACAGCCAAGCCTCAGCTTCAACTAATCGCTTTAGGGCTGGCCTGGGGGTCTGTGAAACACACACACACACACACACACACACACACACACACACACACACACACACACACACACACAAAAAAAAAGCCATAAGCACTGCCCTGCATACTCAAAGATTTATATAGTATAACCATGAATAGGGTGGAAAAATCTACCTGTACAATGGAACTTAAATCTCTTTGCTGCCCTATGGGATTCTAGTACTGTGCTAGCCCTAATCTATCAGCAATACATTTAAATATTTTTTTGGCTCTGCTATTTTCAGCATGAACTTCCAAAGTGTGTAAAATTGTCATGTTTATTTATAGAGAGCTTGACTGAGATTCAGGCCCAAGTGAGCAAACCAGTGGTGACAGTGGCAGAAAAGCCTCACTCAAAGCAAGATTGAGAGCACGAATGTTTTAATCTTAGCTACGTGCACCTAACTATGAGATTAGAAACAGGGCAAAAAATATTAAAAACTTTAAAATAATGAGGCTATTTTGAAAATGTAGTGACAAAAAATTATTTTCTTGTGATTGGAAGAGAAAGTGTTAGGTGACAGAAATGCTGAATTAAATCACATAGCATTCAAATTGCTACATAACATATAACTTCTTAATCCAAAATCCATATTTTGCAGGTGGTTACATGCCATTTTCTGGACTTCATATCTCAGGATCAGAGTAACCTTATTTCACCTTTGTCTCATCATTGTGCAATGAATTATAAGTGAATAATCCAGCTTGGAAAACATCTGTAATTCAATCATTTCAAACTGAATTAAATTGCAATTTAAGTGCCAGAAATGCCTTATAGTTTTCTGCTCTGTCCACATGTACATGCTAGACCTACATGCAGACTCCAACTGATCAGTGAGAAGGGGGGAGCTAATGATATCACTGACACAGATATTGAGTTACAGAGGTAAATGAGAAGGAAGGGGTTGTTTGCTCTCTTCTTTCTCAAACAGTGTTCAAATTTCTGAATAAAAGTCCTGAAAAAGTATAATACTGATACATACATAAATAAGAATAATTCACATTTTTTTGTTTGTTATAAAAATATCCTTATTTATAATAATATTTATATTTATAATATTATTTATCCTAATTTAATCCTTACAAATTATTCATAATAATTTACAAAATAAACAAAATGTAAACTAAATGATGACCTGAAAATAATATCCCTTGGAATGTGTGATTGTCTCCTATATATATATGTTTCTGGTGATGAAAACTATATCAAACTAAGAAAATATCACACAAAATTGGGCTAGAGGTCTAAAGGCTAAGTACAGTAATGACATGTCCAAATGTAATTTGGGAACATTTCTAATGATCCATTCGTCGTGGAATTTGTGAACGAAGTGAAAAAATTCTAATTATTGTAAATTCAAAAATGTGAAAACAATTTTGGGGTGAAAGCAGCAATTTAAACAATAACATGAGATCTACCTGACTGATCCACAGACAGTAAATGGATTGAATAAATGCTTCAGAAGTGAGTCCAGTCTGAGTCAGGTAAACATAAGCTCATCACCAAACACTTTATGAGCTAATGCAGGTGTGTTAGCAGAATAATATTAATATTTAAACTTACAGTATGTGGAACCTTAGACCTTTGTAATCCTGTTATATGTTTGCTGAACATTTACATTTATTCCACTTTCACCCAAAACTGATATTCCCAATTGACATTCATTATGTCAGTGCTGCATTATTATGAGCATGACTGCCACTATAGGCATACCAGATAAAAGAAGAAGTGGTTTTTCATCCAGAGTCCTTTTTGTACATTTGTATTTTCATGTGTTTAAAACAGGCACAAAAATATCCCCCCCAGCTGCCATGAGGGATAAAATGCTGTCAAATTGCTTTCAGAAACTCTAATATACCACTAATGCAGCAATACAACAGCAGTGCTGTTATTCCAATCTTAGGGTAAGAACTAATACAAAAAAAATACAAGTAATCTTATAACTTACTCATCTACAAATATTTTATTGCTCCACATTGGTTTCAATATTGTGTGTTGTAATTCATTTCTGTATAGCATCAGTTTCCATTTTTCCTTGCTCTCAGGCAGAGTAATATGAGTAACTAAAGCAGAAACTAGGTATCAACTAGGGATGTAACTGTAAAACATACTGGACTGTATTGAACTGCACTGCAGCACATCATAATGTGTCATTAGGGCACAGCAATTCAGATCAAATTTAAATCAACTTGTACATACATACAGATCTTGTTGTAAGTATATATATATATATATATATATATATGAATTGTAACACATGGCTGTACAACAAGATCTCTAATAGTATGTGCATATATGACTAAAATCAAGTTTAGTTTATGGACAGATCTAAAAAAGGATTACACCTTTATTGTCAAATAATAGGTTAAAAGCAAATATTTCTAGTATTTTATTTCTTTGTTTATTTACTTACTTAAACATTTACTTAAATGTGAATTTCGGAGTTGTTCTTTGTATTGTGGCATGATGAATGGAAGTGATACACTTTTAGTGTAGTTATGCACTTTAATTACAAATGTTCCATATAACACCAATGATTTTTCTATTTTTCTATTCTATTCTATCTGGAACTGTACTGTTCATTCAAAATTATGTATGATAAACTAAATATAATTATATTAAGTATATAATTATATACAGTAGTCTTGCCCAAGAATTTTTATTGGTATTGGTTAGAAAATGTAAATCTTATCTGCCATAGGAAGAGTTTTGTCATCCAAAACACCAATCCATCAATTACAAGACCATCATAACAACACTTTAAGGGTTCTCCATTGAATTATTTAATAGGCTGTGGGTCTATGTAGAATGATGACCAGTCAGAGTATAGATGCTTAAAATGTTTTTGCTTTGCTTTTTTTACATATGAAGAAAACCTTGCATAGATGGCTTTGAATTGAACCAAAAAAAAATTCCAATAACAAAAGGATTGAGGAAAGAATAAAGAGATTTAAACTGAAAATTGAATGCCACAAAAATGTGTCTGGTGAGGTGAGGCAAGGAGCATTTTGACCCAGAGACAGGGCAGCCAACACAAGGCTACATTAAATCAATCCATTTGTCTTTTCTCTCTCGCAAGGTTGGGACTATTTGTGAAAATCATTGTCTATGGCCTTGGGGTTCAGGCTGAGATCTTGGGTATTTTTTTGTGCTTTGGCACGCCTATACTTAGTCAAGGCTTTCAACATATTTGCTTTAGTTCCCAAGCTGCTCTTACTGTGATGGCTAAAGTCTTACCTACAATTCACTGCCCTTGGTTAAGGTTTTCTTTTGGGCTAGCTGTCAAAACTGATTGATTTATGTCAGTTACCACCAATATTCCCCTGGCTTGCTCCTTTAATTGCTCTACCTCTGTTTTTCAGCCCCAGAGACACCGGGACAAACATTGAATGGCATGCTTGGGGATGAAATGAGGTGTTTGAGATGAATGAGGGCATAAACAAACAGGAACAAAAGGACATACACTGATGTTAGTTGAAGTGATATGATCAAAATATGAATGACTTTGTTGTTTGTTCATTTATTAACTCAAATGCAGATGCAGATCCAGGCCAATGATGAATCAGAATAAAGGTCCTATGGTCTTTGAGCGATGCCATAGATGACAATTATGGTTCCGAAGACACATGCTTGTAATAGGGATGTGTGAGTGTATAGAACCTTTTAGAAACTTCAGTTAATGAAAGGATTCCTTACCACTTTGGCTTTTGGAATCCTAGGCCATTTTTGTGGGATAGTTTCATAGTTTACATAGTTACTTTATTCAGCAAGAAAGTAGAAAAAACTTATAGGACACAATTACACATGCCAAATACTGTTATTTTCAGGAGATCCTAGACTACTAAAATATGTCTTCATTTGAGATGTAAAATTTAAATATGATTATGAATTTGATCATGCTTTGATTACAAATTTACTTATGTAAATTACTTATGCCTACAATGTTTTGTGTTTGTTTGGCTTATAAGGATACAGAGGTTTTTTGAGCTTTTGATGATTGTTGATTAGATTGTAATGACAACAATAGTTACAATAAAATGTTGTTCAAAATATTTGACAGTAGTGTAAATAAAATGAATAAAACACAACCTGAATGTAATTTATTATTATTGCTGTTATTTGTGTATGTATCAGTATTGTCTCTTCTTAGGACTTTCACTCTGAAATTTGAGAGAGCAAACAACCAGTCCATTCTCACTTTCCTCTTTAAGCCAATACCTAGGTTAATGACATCATTAACCTCGCCACCCCCATCTCTGATCAATCAGTGCCTGCATTCAGGTTGAGAGCATAGACAGAGCAGTAAACATGCACTTGAAGGCTCCTTTGGCATTTAAGCTGGGGTTTTAGCTGTTTTCCGAGCTCAGTTACTTGCTGATAATTTGTCATGATGATGAGACCAGAGTAAGTTGTAAGAGTTAAACATACTTCACAATCATAAGTCGCTAATGCAAACATGGTTCTTATTGGAACTAAAATGACTTTTTCTATAGCATTGCTCAAAGATTTTAAGTGTTTTTAAAATTAATCTGAAAAATTACTTGGTTTTGAGAGTCTTATATTACAATGTTATCATTACTTACTCACAGTATATGAGGTCAGGCACAGTGGGTTGTGTACAAAAGGTGAGCGCTTCAAATATCAACAGCTTAACACTCTATACTTTATTAGACCCTGGGGGCTCTGAGCCTCTGTGCACTACAGTAAAGGTGATGTGAGTGAAAACAATGATCTCTCTGTACTCATAAAGAAAGCTCAGTAATTTTTCTCTTTTAACACCTACTGTAATGTATGGGAATGGGACTGTTCTGTTGTCCTCCCTGGTCTTGACACAATACATTTGTATTAAGGCCATTATGCAAATAAAGATCAATTGCAAAATATTTGGAATGTATTTTTTGTATGAATCTTATTTACAAATATAAACTAATAATAACATTAATTCATATAGAAGTAAATTCAAATGAATAAAATGAATAGTGCAAAAATATTTTCCCACCATTTCATAGAAGAGAAAGGAGTATTTAGTTTTTCATTCAGGACCAGAAGGTCATTCCCATCATGATTGGGATACAGTTCATTGCCTCTACAAGCTATAGCTGCTCAGTAACCAGAAAAGCTGTGGTGTGTAATAGAGTCTCATGCTATATGGGTCAGAACTCAGTAAGTCAGCCTACATCTCCCAGCATGCACCATAGTTTCTGTGCTAAAGCAGGTGCTTTCTGGAATTTGTGGTACAAAGGTTTCTCTTAATCACTCAGAACACGAGTTTAGAGCTTTAGTGCTGCCCTTTTTTGTGATTAATGTCTGCAAACTTAATACCTAAAAAATATCAAATTTAATCACAAGTATTTGTAATGGATTTTATTCCATTCAAATGCTTCAAATTAAAATACTGGTTCTAGTTTAAGTGCTTATTACCACGTGGAGCTTTATTTGAGTGGGAGCTGTTGAACCATTGTTTAGAGAATGTTTATCCTGCCAGAAACACTTTTATTTATTTATTCTGATTAGTCAAGTGAGATCATTATGAGAAAATTATACCTTAGACATTAGTTTACACTTCATTTAGAATTTATCATTGTTAAACCTTTATCAGTAGTCTTTTAGCCCCATGTTAGGTAACTGGTTAAACCCGCTTTCTGCTTTCAAGCTATTGCTTGTCATCAGCTCATGCCCGTCATGTAAATTATTGAAACTCCAAAATCCATCAGCTAAAGAAACATACTGCTATATTCAGTTTCAGGACCCTGGACAGTACCTTTGTTAGTGACAAGAAAGCAGTTAAACAGAGATAAGTGATTATTTGAATTTAAGTAAATAACTTTAGCTCAATACATTTCATAAATTCTTTTCCATTTTGTATTAAAATGACTCCACAGAGTCATATATAAAATAAGTCCACAGAGGGTCTAAAATGTGTCTGTTTGGCAACTCAGCAATGTTGCAGATTAAGCCATTGCTCAAGTGATGGTGGACAGGGAATAAAATAAATGAAAGCATACAAAAATACCATTAGCATCAAAAAAATTTACTCCAGATCATTGGCAATATAGGACAGGGGTCTTTGATGAAAAGATTAAAAGGTTCTTCACACTCACACGCTTCTTTTACAAATATGTTTCTTTATAGAAATAAAAGTGGTTATTCTGTTCAATCATTCGAAGATCCATCACTTTTTTCTGAGTTTTACTATAAAACAGAACACAATAGATTGGCTTTTTATTCCTTGCATGGCAAAGATTCCTGCATCTTATAGATACATGTGTTTACACGTGAGATACATATGTATGAATGTGTTAAATGTATATTGGACCAGGTTTCTGAAACTGTGCTTGAATGTATACAAAGTATGTTAGTGTATTAAGTATGTAGAGAAACCCCTTCCCCCTGTCACTTTATTCTGCAGCAGTATCTGTGATAAGGTCCAGTTAGTAGTTGCCTATTTATTGATAAATGCCACCAAGTTCCATTGAAAGTTCTTTCCAGGATGCAAAGGCATTGGGATGTCCATATCTGTCCCTGTCTGCCTTTTTTGTTAACTTATTCAGGTCCCCTCCTTCATACTTGTCAGCTCCTAGAACGGGCCCCATTAAAGAGAGATAATGTCATTTTTACCTGGAGCAAAATCTCACATTCTAAATAGCAGAAGGCGTTTCTGTCTCATTCTGGAGATCTTCCAGTGAACTATGTCACATTAAAAATGGTGAATGGGTTTTGTGTAAAAAGCCCCAATCTCTACATCCAATCTGTGCTCCACTCATGGATATGATAAAGGAATATCAGATTTTTTTTCCCTTCAAATAAGCCAGATTGCTATGCTTATTGCTTGATAGCTATAAGCTGCAAGTGATGCAGTGAATCCATCTGGTTATTATTCTATTTAGCTGGTAGCTATAAGTTAACTTTAAAGTGTTTAGAACCACAAACTTCATAAGCCATATATATATTCAGAAGCTGCACTGACTAAATGACAGAAGAAGCAGACAATACATTTATAAAGAAGAAGAATTGCAGGGCATAATGCTACTATTTTATGAATAAACAACAGATCTGTTGATGTTTAGACATTTCATAAACTCTTCAGACCTTGATCTACACTGAGGCAGAGACTGGAAAACAGAGCTATGGATTAATAAATACCCCCTGAATGACTGCTCTGGGTTTTCAAACTGGGATTTAATTTCTAGAAACGAGTGGATTGTAAGTGTTTTTCTGAGCTGGATTACCCACTGATACTTGAAGACAGATTGATGGCAGTGCAATGGTTGGATAGGGTAAGTCTTGCTGTTGTGATATGTGTATCATGTGTATCATGTACATTACTGTAATCTTGAGTTACAAGTCTACAAATGTCTACAAAGTGCATGTGTTGCTTACAAAGACAACAAACTCTTTTCTTTAAGCATTTAACAGATCTTTGAGTTGTCATTGATTTTACTGAAGCATTTCTTAACCATTCACACACACACACACACACACACACACACACACACACACACACACACACACACACACACACACACACAAACAAACAAACAAAAGGGGACTGGATTGATTTGGAATGAGACAGGACTGGGTAATGGGACAGGAACAAACACATGGACAGGGATGGACATACAAATGGTGACAGGGACAGGAAAAACAAAACCAGACAGGCACAGGAACTGAAACGGGAACCAAACAGGAACAGATATGGGTGTAAGAATTACACTGGACTGAGACAAGGGCAAGAAAATGGGTACAGACATGAACTGGGACTGAGACAGGGCACAGAGACTATGTTGATATAGGCACAGAAAAGTCTTTGGAGTCAGCCCGGGCAAAGTCTGAGCCGTGTCCTCCTGCCTCCGCAAATCACCCCGGAACGGCTTACTACAGGGAACCTACTGTGCTACCTCCATGAAAAGGTCAGTCCTACTGTCAGGGTTAATGTGCTAAACTGACAATGATGAAGACAAGGGAAGCGGAGGTAAATGCTTGGGTTGAGTGTTTAATGACAAAACAGAACACAAAATACAAAATAAAAGGAACATGCTGACAAACCATAATATAAACAAAACAGACTGAACATATGAACTGACTAGACAGGTAATCCTCATCACAGTAATAGAAACCACATTCACTACCATAACAACAAAGGACTGACAAAGACAGACTGAAACAAAAGTCCTAAATACAAGACAACTTTAACCACACTTGGGCATGATAAGGAAGGGGCAGGGTTACAAATTAGACATAGATGGAAATGGGTGGAGCAAGGGAGGAGACAATACCCAAAGCACGGGAATAAACAAGAACTGAGACAAGATTTGAACAGGACTAGAACATGATAGACATGATAGTACCCATAATGGATATGTTCTCTATCTCAAGCTTATAGATGTAAACAGGCTTCCCTTTCAAACAATTTTGGTCTTATATTAGGCAGATAGAAACCTTCCTAATATTATTCATACTCCATTCCTAAGTTTCAACCAAATAGAGCAACTCTTCCTCTTTAAATAAATTCCCCTCTGACCTGCAGAATGGCATCACAACAGATGCAATTAAATCCTGACTGCTTAAATCAGCTGGACTGTTATCGCTGCAGAGACACAGAGTGTGAAAAGCAGAGGGAGATATAACCAATTGCTGCATCTAGGAGGACAAATACATGCCATCCATTTCAGTAGTCATCATTGTCCTCTTCTTGCACTCCAGACTCTCCTCCTGCACATTAGATTTGGCTGCTCACTAGTCTGACCAATTCAGTGTGAAGCCTCCCTGTGGGCAGCTGTAAATCCAATAGGAAAAAGTCATTGCAGGCTGTTTACAGCACCCCAACAAACTGCACACAATGCACTGCAAAACTGATATCTTTGTGATGGATATCATTTGGAATCTAGTAAATGTGTCTAATTTTACTCATTGAGAGATTGGTGTGAAAATTTTACAAGATTATTCAACTTTTTACAGCTTTTACTACTAAAGGGATCTTTTTTTCCATTGGCAGATGTACAAAAATTACATTTAAGAAGATTTTACTTGAAATGATATTTATTAATGGTGAATGATTAAACGTATTCATGGTGTTCCACTATCTAGTTGATCAGAATAAGTATAAATATCTTTTTATTTCAAGCTAGTTTTAAGCATGCATTTGCAAGTTTGTACCATGCCTTCAGTATGTGATAATGTTGGGTGAAAGATAAGGTAATCCTATATTAGTCCCGCAGTGGGGAAACATTGTTACAGCAGCAAAGGGATAGCAAGTAACCCTGTAAAAGAAATAGATAGTAGTAAAGTATATACAGTGTGTATTTACAATATTAACATCATAAATAATAAACAAATCAAAAATATATATACAGACATAAACAAACAATTGCACATGGGGAGATGGAAGATATATTGCATGTTATGTTGTATTGAAAAACTCAGTCTCAGAAGGACCTGCAAAACCACTTCTTCACACACTTAGGGTGAAGCACCAAATACATTGGGTCTAATGGGCTTCCCAGTACAGAACGGGCCTTTTTAATGAGTTTGTTCGGGCTTTTCCTGCCTGCTGTCAAAATACTGCTGCCCCAGTAGACCACACCATAAAATATTTTAGATGCCACATGTGTGTTAAACAAGATCATCAGGAGTGCTCATTACACTCCAAACAACCACAGTTTCCTCAGTAGTTGGAGGCTGATCTGGCCTCTTTTGTAAAGTGCAGTGGTGTTAACTGAACAGTTCAGTTTGGTGTTTAAGTGAACATCCAGGTACTTGTAAGAGTACACGCTCTCAATCTCAATTCCCTGGATCTCCTGCAGAAGTCCACCATCAGTTCTTTGGTCTTCCCCATGGTTATCTGAAGGTGGTTCCGCATAAACCAGTCTGTAAGCTCCTGAATTAGTTCTCTGTACTCACTGTCCTCCTCCTTATTTATGAGGCCAACAATTACGGAGTCATCAGAGAACTTCTGGAGGTGACAGGTTGGTGCTAGGGCCATTCCTTGTGGAGCCCCTGTGCTGCTGATCACTTTGTCTGAGAGACCCATGCCCTCACATACTGTGGTTGGTTGGTGAAGTAGTCCATTTTCAAGTTAGACAGGTGATTGTCAACACCAACATGTTGCAGCTTGTCCTTCAGTAACCTAGTCTATAAAGTGTTAAACGCACTGAGGAAGTCAAAGAAGGTGATTCCAGTGGTCCAGCTCTATGTAGAGGGTGGATGACAGCATCATCCACCCCGAAGCCAGGCTGGTAGACAAACTAAAGAGGATCCATGGATGTGCTTACCAGAGTGTGGGGATAGGAAAGGAACAATCTCTCATGTGACTGTATCAGATGAGAGATCTGTGCCACTGATCTGTTAAGGTCCTGGGTGCTGCATTTTCGGTACAGGTACCACACAAGATGAGACTTGAGGAGACATCTGGACCTACAGCTTTCCTTGTCTTGGTTTTCTTCCTCACCTGGGCTGTTGTGAAGGATAAATCTGAGCTGTCCACCTGGGAGTCTGTCTTTTGTGACCAGAGATATTTTTCCAAACTCCACTGACTTTTTCATGATGTAACTGTTCCTCCAGCTTCTTCCTTTAATTGTAATGCTCCAGAATTATATGAGATTAAATTAGAGATGCAAGGTTTTTAGTGAGGCACCAACAAGTATACTTTCTCACATATGTAAAAAGTGGCAGAATTTAATTTATATATATATATATATATATATATATATATATATATATATATATATGCAATTACTTTTCTGAATGTATCAAAAGACACATATAATAACTTATAATTACAGCATAAATATAAACAGTAAAAAACCACAAGCCATTTTACTACTTTCTTTTACTTCTACGAACTTTTGTTTCAAACTATTTATTAAAGCTGGTGAAGTGAGCAGGTATGTATGCTAGGATAATCCCCTTGATCAGCTTTTATCAAAGCTTCTCTCCAACATCCACTCCCTTGGGAACACAATTGACTACCTCAGGCTATAGCTAATCACACATCAGAAGGAGAACTCCCACACCAAATTCCCACACAAAGGAAAAGTCTCACACAAGGAAGTTAAACCTGGGAGCAGGTGCTAAGCAAGTCTAGGCTAAAAGCTAACCCTAGACAACTGGTTCCAGTCTCTTTAGCTAGCTAACTGGACTCCAGGCTCAGGTGACACTGAGAGCATAGTGACATAGTAACACATAGTGACACAATCCAATAAGACCTGAAAATAATTACAACAAATAATTATAGTGTTTTTGTTACAGTACTAAAAGCAACAATATACTGTTTTAAGATACATGGCTCCATTGCAGTGTATCCATTCAAGCCCATAATTTCCAGTGTTACACAGTGTCTGTAATTGACATGGATGGGTTCCCCTTTTAAGCCTTGGTTCCTCTCAAGGTTTCTTCCTTCTAGCCTGATGGAGATTTTTTCGCCACTGTCACCCACTGGCTTGCTCAGTTGAGGCTTGGGCCAGGTTTATGTAAAGCTGCTCAGTGACAACTCCTTTGTTGTAAAAAGCACTATATAAATAAACTTTGATTGACTAATTGATTGATTGAATACATTCTATGGAATTGTTTAACCAATTATGGCATTATGTCATCCTTCTTTAGGTTAGCTTGATGAACCATTTTTTTCAGTGTGAATGTTTCTTTATGAATTGCTTACAGGGCAACGCTGAGACATATGGTACAAAGACAGCAGGCTGAAATGATTCTAAGTAGCACAACACTAATCCTTATGATTGCTTCTCATCATAAGATTGTGATTGAGATTGGGCTCAGAGTGGGATTTAATGCTCATATAGTAGTTTCCCTCTTCAAACCGCTCCTGTGTAATCATATCCCAAATTTGCTTGATGGAGTTTAGACTGTAATTAAAACGCTAATCATAATTATTTCCTGATTCTCCCTCCCTGTTTCCGTTAGCCTGGGATATTTATGGGTTCATTGTAATTGCCAAACACATGCTGCCTCTTGAGTAACACTGAATTAGCCAATTTGGTGGAGCCATTTTTTCTCATTTGCTCCTGATTAGCTGCCGGCACTAACTGAGAATGGGGTGAAGAAAAATAAATAAGTGTGTGTGAATAAAGAAATGTTTTCTCCTTTCTTTTTACATGAAGATATAGGCAGGTATAGACACAGGAAGACCCAGCAGATATCAGGCTTCCATTTGTGGCACATTTGCATCTTAACGAGGGCTCCTGACAAGACATTTAGCTTAAAGAAGAGTGCAGACGTGCTGCTTGACATTTCAATTGGCTCAAATGAGCATGACCTGCATTCATTGTATTTGCACCTAAAATATTTTGTTCTGTTAATGCAGTATGTTTGTACTGTTTGAACAAGCCAAAATAAAACACCTTGGCCAGTAAAAACATAAAATAATAATTAAAAATAAGACATACTCAAAGACAATCAATTATGTAGAAAATAATTTCCTTTTTTCGAGTTAACTTAGTTTAGTGAAGTGTTTTCTATGTGCATTTTGGTTTGTTGATCAATGCATAATGTATTCAGTCTCAACAATTTGTAAATGAGCTTCAGCTGAACTTGTTTAAATAGTATATTAGACATTTAGTCTGATTTCCTCTTCATTTCTTTACTATTTATTCCCACCTGCTGGTTGAACATCTCCATGTGCCCAAGGCCTTTCTATGGGTGTTGATGGGATTTGGACCTTATGATCTCCATTCTTTTGACAGGAGTAGTTGCACAACTCTAGGTGTATGTTGCACTGTATCCAAGAAAGAAGGGAATAGTAAATTAATTCAATATGAAACTCAACAGATCCACTTTGCACACACAGGGGAATTTTTCCTCTGCATTTAACCCATACACACAGTGAAACATACACATTAGTGAATTCACACACTAGGGAGCAGTGACCATCCCTGTCCGCGGCACCCAGGGAGATAACTTCAGGGAATTGAACCGGCAATCTTCCAGTTACAAAGCTGGTTCCCTAACCACCATGCCACTGCTATGTTCCTATGTTGGTATATAACTCCTGCACATCAAGTGTGAGGAGATCAGCGCACCATTATTAGGCATGTCATGTGATAGGGGCACTCTAACCTGCAGAAATTGCAGAAGATGTATATAGATGAAACATCTAATTTTACACAATATTTAATTGGTTTCAGCTGCAGCTCATTTACTAAAGTTTCTGAGGTTCTACTCAATATGTATTATTGACACACTGAGGCACAGAAGTAAAAAAATGTGAGTTTGGATAACTTTTGACTAAACTAAGTTGAGTTAAATAAAAAGAAACACTCTGTAATGCATAGTCAGATATGACATTCAAGTTTACACTAAATGGGCCACACCAGTGTAATATATTGATGTTATTTCTGTATGTTTTTATGTGCTTTAAAGAGAGTGATGAACCTAAAAATGAAAAAAGCATGCATTTACGTTCCCTGGGACTTGAACCCTTGGCTACCTTTGAAGGATGCTTTGGTAGTTTTATGTACTTTAATAACCAAAAAAAAAAGGAATTTAAACTGTCACATGTACCAGATTTTATTTACAAGAGATCTTAGGCTACTCAAATTTGTCTTCATTTGAGATGTAAGTATTAACAAAATTAAAATATTTGCATACATTTATCTATTTTTTATAGAGATCAGTTCTATCTAAGAAATCCTGTTGGAAATTGATCATGCAGATTGTTTTTGAGCTGCAAATTGTTTTTGAGCTGCAAATGCAAGACTTAAGTTATTTGTAATGATTAATCTGAGAAGGATGTTTATAATAATAAGTTCTTCAAAATACTTGACAGTGGCCCAAATAAAATAAACACCTCAGTGTATTATTTTTGGTATTTATATATCATTATTATCCCTTCTCTGGACTTTTATTCTGAAATTGGAACAGCGTGTTAGCAAAGATTGAGAGCAAACTGCCCCTTGCTTCTCACTTTCATCTATGACCCAATATCTGGGTTGGGGACATCCTTACCACGGCCCCCTTTCTCTGATCAATCAGAGTCTGTATGCAGGTTGAGCATGTACATCTGAACAGAGTAGGAAATATGCACTTCGGAAATAAGCTGGATTACTTGCTAATAATTCATCACCACCATGGTTAAAGCTTGGTTAGGTTACTCTGATCCTGAGATATGAAGCCTAGAAATAAAAATGCGGGAATATGAAATATATTTTCACCAGATGTTTCAGAGTAAGCCAAATTGCCAGAAAAGGTCCGTTTATGACTCACCTTCAAAATACCGCATATAATCAGAAGAGATTTCCCTCTGGCCAATTTTTTTTTTTTTTAGAGGTCCCTTCTAATAAATGTAGATTACAAACTGTTGAATATAAGATCTGTTCATTGTAAAATGTCATATTTCAATAAAATTGTTGACTTATTACGTAAGCAGGTACATCCATCCATATTTAGTCACAATATCAGCTTTTGTGTTTCTTAACATTTTTTTAAAAGCAAAACTACAATACATTAACCTATAGCTTCCCAATCACATCTCTTTATTACTCAACAATCAGTCCTCACACCAGTCAGTGTTTAATTTCACATGCCATTTTCACATCACAGATGCGTGTAATCACCAGTAATAAGTGTCATCTGACTCTAATTTGTATCTGGGATGCAGAAAAGAGGTCATGGCCTTGTCAAACAGCACATCAAATCTGCCATGGTGTGTATGAGTGGAAGGGTGAGAGTGTGTGGCAGCAATCCGAGTGCGTGTGAACAGGGTGAACTGCACAGAGACTCATTAGGAGGGGCTGTCTGGGTCAGCAGGAACAGATCTCTGGCCCTTTGTGCACATTTAGAAGTACAAATCCTTCGCCCCTGACAAATTAACCTTGAGAGTTATAATTGTGTGGGCTCTGGACATTGCCACTTCAGAACCCCTAATATACAGCCTAGGGAATTAGAGTGTGACCTGTTCACCCTGGCAGTGTCATTCTCCCTAATGGTGGACGACATGCACCTCAGAACAGGACACACATACTTAAGAACACACACACACACACACACACTGACTAGTCTACATTTGTGTGTTTTATTTGCTTTAATTTAACTTGCCTTATCAGGAAATTAAGAGGGCAGGTGTGCAGTGCTAATAACTAATTATGCTGAAGAATAACAGGACGCATGGTCAATGTGGTCCTGTCGATGCTGTGGTAGATGATATTTTAGTGGAATGATTCTGTCTCTGCCAGTTAGAAGCAATATCCCAAATGGATTACTACTGAGATAACTCTCAGTCACTCATTGTCCACTCCATACACCTCCTACCTTTACTTCCACTAACTGGCCACTTTCTTTAGAAACAGTGGTATTACTGGAGTTATTCCCAGTATTCCCCCTTCACAACCCGAAAGCATCCCCTATACAACCTGGAATTAAAATGGGTTGTTTGAGGAGTTGCATCATTTCATTTACAGAACATGTCTAAAAAAAATGAAAATTTTTTTCAATAGGACAAAATAACAGAAAACGTCAGTGTGCATAACTATTCAGCCCCTAAAATCAGCACTTTTTAGAGCCCCACTTTTGCAGCAGTTACAACTGCAAGCCACTTTGGATAAGTTTCTATGAGCTTGCAACTTTTTCAAGGCAAAACTGCTCCAGCTCCTTCAAGTTGGTTTCCGCTGGTAAACAGCAAACTTCAAGTCTGGCCACAGATTCTTAATTGGATTAAGGTCCATTTACATATTTCCCTTTAAACCCCTCAAGTGTTGCTTTTACAGTATGCTTTGGGTCACTGTCCCGTTAGAAGGTGAAGATATATATATATATATATATATGTGTGTGTGTGGATAAATGACAGATAATAGCATCTGGGAAGATGGAAGAAGTATTGCATGTTATGTATAATATTATGTACATTGGAAAACTTTAATTGTGTGAATCCATGGTCTACTGAGAGCAGTGCTGGTTGTACAGTCTATCGGCAGCAGGTAGGACGGACCCGCAATACTGCGCGTTCACAGCCTATCAATAAATGAGCTGCCCAGTGCTGCCAGAGTCCCATGCATGGGATGGGAGTCATTCTCCATGGACACCAGCTTGGCTACCATCCTTCTGTCTCTCACCACCTGCTCTGGGTCTGAGGGACTTCCCAGGACAGAACCTCTTCATGAGTTTGTTCTGTCTCTTCCTGTCTGAAATACTCCTGCCCCAGCAGACCATGGCATAAAAGATTGTAGATGTCACCACTGTGATAAAGTCCAGTGTCAGGACTGCTCCCTGCACTCCAAATGACCTCAATTTTCTCAGTAGGCCTTGCTTTGGCTTCTTTTTTAAAGTGCAGTGGTGTTAACTGACCAGCTCAGTTTGGTGTTTAAGTGAATACCAGGTACTTTTAGGAGTCCACTCAATGTTCATTCTCTGGATATTCATTGGTGTTCTTCTCAGTGTTCTTCTCCAAATGAGAAAGAGCTCTGTGTTGAAGATAGAGAGCATCATCCACCCTGATGCCAGGTTGGTAGGCAAACCTAAGAGGGTCCATGGATATGCTTACCAGAGGGCAGGGATGGGTAAGGACCAGTCTCTCCTGTGACTTTATTAGATTAGAAGTCTGTACCACCCACCTGTAGTTGATGAGGTCCTTTGGGTTCTGTGATTTTGGTACAGGTCCCACACAAGATGACAGTTGTGGTACTCTACCCAGCTTCATGCTCATGTTGAACATATGCTCAACAGCCCTGCAGAGCTGATCTTCAAAGGACTTGAGGAGTCATTTGGACCTATAGGACCTATAGCTTTCCTTATTCGTAACCTGTGCTGTTGTGAAGGATAGAAATAGACCTGAGCAGGGGGGCTGGGTGCTGGAGTGTGTGAATGGCAGATTGGAGCTGCCAGCGGATGAGCCAGTTGGATTGGAGCTGCCAGCCGATGAGTCAGTTGGGGGTGGCAGTGACCTGAGAGCTGTTGAGAAGGGGGCTGACAGCATACAGGTAGTATGTCAGAGTAAGGGTTCTGTGTGGGGTGAGGGGCAGGTGAGTGATGAAATCATTTGAAAAATAGATTGATAGATTATTCATTTTGTTACTTCTTTTCCCCCACCACCTGGGAGTCAAGTTTCCAGTGGCCAGAGATGGTTATAAGGCCTTTCCCAACTCCCCTGACATTTTTATGCTGTAAATATTCCTCCAGCTTCTTCCTGTAGATGTTTTTTCCCTCTCTTATTTTACTTCTCTATTCCGTCTGCATAGCTTCTAGCTCATCCTTGTCTTTTGATGTTTCCCATAATGACAGAAGGAAGAATGGACTTGTAGCATTTCCTCCACGTGCAACATGTAAGCTTTATGCAAAGTAAGCTTATGCACAAAAAAAGATGGTAAAAAGTTAGAAAAAAAGCTGGTCATATAGACAGGTACTCCACTCTCTCTCTCTACTTGGGAACTGCTTCAGGGTTACCTTTGGTCTCTGTGGTGCCACTTTGATCAATGCCCTCCTTTCGTTTGGGAGTTTGGGTAGTCAGACCTCTCTTGGCAGGTTTGTTGTGGTACCATGTTCTTTCTATTTGATAGTGCTCCAGGGGATCATCTGAGATTTGGATATTTTTTATAACCCAACCCTGACATGTACTTAATGGTGTTAGTGATGCCTCTTGTTTAATGTTGCTGTGGCCTTTGAGGCCTTTCAGCTTGTGACTTCTGAAGGTATTTGCACCAGACCTTTTAAATATTTTCATATATATTTTTCTTGTTTTACTTTACCAACTCAGAGTAGTTTGTGAAGATGCACCATGTGCAATTCGGATAAAAAAAAATAATAATTATACATTTGTAATGTAACAAAACAGGTGAAAAGCCCAGGGGTGGGGAGAGGAATACTTTCACAAGGTACTATATATACTAATCATTGACACCTCTAGGTTGAGAGTAAGTCTACCACTCAAACAACATCTGGACAGCAGCAGTCATGTCATCAGAAATGATGGCGATGAAGGGTTGAAAGATGGCAAACAGAGATTTTTTATTCCATGTAAAAGAGGTCAAACATATTTTTGGCTGGCTGTTTATCATCCTATCATCCTCAAATCCTCCCATAAGCTGCTGAACTCTATTTGAGCTGGGGTTCCGGCAGCTGACCTTGGCTAGCCTTGGTGGACCTATCTGACTGTGTTCATGTGTGTATGGAAGTGTGTGTGTGAATGAATCTGCAAAGGGGAAGATATGTATTCATCTCCAGCCACTGGGTCTGGACGACTGGCAGCCCATAGAAGACGTGACTGACCCCAGAAAGTTATGGCCTCATACAGGTCTGCATATATTTCACCTGGAGGAGCTGCTGGAAAGAGAACAGAGCTCCAGTCTGGCTGAGCTGATTTATGAGTTTGTTCCTGCTGGCCCAGGTGTGCCCTTGACATTCTAGCATATTATTGTTAAATGCAGAGACTCCTGTAAGGTAATGTACAGCTTTGTTAGAGAGAGAGAGAGAGAGAGAGAGAGAGAGAGAGAGAGAGAGAGAGAGAGAGAGAGATTGTATTTTATTTCATTTGTTCTGGTTAAAATTGGATGAAGTCAAATGAATAGTGAGAGAAGCAATGAGTGAGTGAGTGAGTGAGTGAGTGAGTGAGTGAGTGAGTGAGTGAGTGAGTGAGTGAGTGAGTGAAAACAAAAAGCTGGACAGCTTGGATTAAAAAAAAAATTTAATGATTTGATTCTAATGTAATCTTACATAGAAACATCCATATAGGTTGATTGTTTTTGTCCAAAAATTCTACCCACTTGTTTTTTTTTTCACTTAGCAACAGGTAGCATGAGGCATAGCAGTTTTACAGGGTGGTCACAAATTAGTGACCAGTGTGGACTGGTTATTATTTTAAAAGGATCAAATGTGCTTAATAGGTATAAGTGATGAAGTATGAACATAAATGCATATTAAAATATTAGCCAAAAAAATGTTCAGTTAATGTGATTAGAAGTTCAGTTAGGTTAAAGCAGTTCTGCAGTGTATGCAGAAGAAGCCCTGAAGATAGTGGGGAGTGTGTATTCTACAGTAGATCTATGTGGCTCATTCACCGAGTGAGATATTAGTGTCTGGGACTCGTATTATTGCAGCTGAACCCTTAGCCCTTAGCTCTCTCTCTTTCTCTCCATAACCCAGCCCACGCCCCATCCCACATCCGCTATCTCCTTGAGTCTGAGGCTCTGACGCACGCTTCTGGGAAGCTCAGGCTGTTTATGAACAAATCAATAGCATTGGTTCTTCAGATTTTATTGCTCTCTGTATGATTAATCTCTTAAGACAACTGCCTCTGACATCTCCTCCCTCATTCTAGCATGATGCCCCATTGGAGAGTGTTTTAGTTATGAATGGCAGCTCTTATATAATAAATGCTCATGCTCCTCCCAATGGATGCGAGCAAATTCACAACAATTTCATTTATCAAAACATTTCAACTGAATGGCACGTTATCATAATAAAGCTGAATCATCTCTAATATGGTGTAAATAATCTCCAAAGAAAAACACTGAGCAATTGGACTGGATGCTTTGGAGAAGCTGTGAACACATAAGCCTAAGGTCACCATGCCTAATGCAAAGCATGGGCTAAAGGGGTACACACACCCCACCCCCACCCAAAAAATGGAGTTACATTGCTGGAGTGATGGAGCGCCATCCAATACAATTGGGATATGTTGGAGTGGTAAAACTAATCATCCAACATCAGTAGTTGGCCTCAATGATGTTCACATGAGGTTGAATGCAATCTCATTGCAGTGTTCCAACATCTCTACTCTTCTGGGAAGGCTTTACCCTAGATGTTGGAACATTGTAGTGAAGAGGATTTGTTTGTATTCCATCATGAGAGTATCAGTTAGGTCGATACTGATGTTGGATGATTAGTTTTGCCACTCCAGTTCAACCTAAAGTTATTGGATCGAGCTCCATCAATCCAGAGAACCTCACATCCTAAATCTAGGGGGATTTATACCCCTGTAGCTCACATTTGGCTTGAACATGGTGAGTCCTGGTTCATGTGTTGCTGTTCCAGAGTGCTTTCCTATGGGGATTATACAAGCTTTATCAAAAAGCTTGTTCTGATCTGTTTGGATTGAGCATCATGGTGAACATCATAGCTGCAGTTGAGATAAACATGAGTCTCTTGAGAAGGATTTCAGAGCATTAATACACAATTCCAATATCCAATCTTTTACACCAGGGTGTGGAAATAGCTCAGCCAATCAGATTAAAAATAGATCTAAATTAAGGAAAGATGGTTTTTCTGCTTTTTCAGGATTTAGGACAAGCATTAAATTCTTCTGAGCATCCATCAGTTTATTTGCAGAATTTGAAATCTTTATTTTGCCACTACCTATGGAAGTAGATGTAAGTTATTATTGCATTTGATGTTCTGATTTATATATATTATATTATTATTATTTTTTATTTCTTTATTTTAATTAAATTGTTCTATATATATATATATTTCCATTGTTTATTTGTTGCTGTATGTTAATGCTTAAAACCTGATATCTTTTCTAGGCTTCATTCCTCAGATTATCCTACAGACATGAACAAACATACAAGATTTACCACTTACCCTATCTTAGCCTATCTAACCTTGGTCTTGTCATCATTGTGAATTATCAATGAGTAATCCAGCTAAAATTCATTTGTTTCCAACTGAATTAAATACCAGTTTTAATGTCACAGGAGCCTTCCAATGCATGTTTACTGCTCTGTACACATGCCTGCATGCAGACTCTGACTGGATAGAGTCAATAGGGAGTAGAGCTAATGGTGTCATTGACCCAGATTTTGGGTTATAAATGAAAATGAGAAGGCAGGGACAGTTTGCTCAACACACTCTGATCAACTTCCAACAGGATTTCTGAGATATTGTTTTTTATACTAAGAACTGTCAAATTCATACAATATTTAATTACTCTTAATTCTTCCATCTTAAATGAAGACAAATATGAGACACACAATCTGTTTAACATTACACCCCTGGTTATGAGAATATAAACACTGCTGTTTCATCTGTATGTCCTACTGACAGTGTGTCGGAAAGTTCTGAAGACACACCTGTGCTTTTCAATGACCTTTATATGCAGGTGCCCTCAGAGACGAAGTGGCCTGCACTGGACTGTTTTTTAAAATGGTGGATGATTCTAACTTTGTACTTCAAACTTTATTCCTGACTTGTATTTTAAAGTATTGGTATTACTTAGTATGAACAGTTTCTACAAAACACAGGAATAATGTCTTATTAATATTTTCATAGAAATCCAAGATGTTGCCATAATGTATTGTTTTTCCCAGCATCTTCATTTCCTCCCTCATACTGAGTGTTTTCACACACACACACACACACACACACACACACACACACACACACACACACACACACACACACACACACACACACACACCAGTGCTGTGCTCCCAGGAAAACTAAGATATACACACACACAGTCAGTGTGGAATGGTTATTGGCTATTTCCTCTGCTCCTTGGGGAAATCTGTGTGTGTGTGTGTGTGTGTGTGTGTGTGTGTGTGTGTGTGTGTGTGTGTGTGTGTGTGTGTGTACGCAGACACCAATTACAGAACATGGTGACTTACAGTCATAGTGAATTAGAGAATTGTTTTATTGAATTGTTTTATTTATTGTTAGTTGTCACATTTTTTTGACTAAGTATGAATTATTTCTGCATTTATATCTAATTATTATTATTATTATTATTATTATTATTGTTGTTTTTATTTTTTTATTTTATTATTATTATTATTATTATTATTATTATTATTATTATTATTATTATTATATTATTATTATTTTATTATTATTACTATTGTAATAGTAGTAGTAGTAGTAGTAGTAATAATAGTAGTGAAATTATATCTGTTTTTGTTAGATTGTGGATGCTTTTCTGGTAATATATAAAGCCACTCCCAAAAGGTTCTATACAGAATTCTCTACAAAAGGTATACAGAGGTAGAGCCTACAGTACCAGTCAAAAGTTCACACAAAGGTACTCTCTTCAACCCTTAAAGGAAACAACATAATGTACCTGTCCAGTCAAATAGAAATGTTATGGGTGCTAAAAAAAAATATCCAAAAAATGTCATTCCCAAGATTGATGCTGTATTGGCTGCAAAAGGAGGCCCTAGTACACCATATACTGATAAATTATTGTGGTCTAAAACCAGGTGTTTCAGTTTCATTGTCCAACCCCTGTATGTGCGCAACTAATACTCACAAGCTCTACTCCTCTCCTCCCCTCTCGGCCACCCAACTTATAAGTTCTTTGAAATACTTGAGAGTAGTCAAAAAAATACTGAATATCCTTTAGTGTCTTTACTATTTATGTATTGTTCAGGCTCAGGACTTTTATTTTGAAATTTTGAACATAGTGTGAGTTATAAATAAAAAAACAAAACAAAACAGCACCTTCTATAAACCAATATCTGGGTCAGTGACATATTTAGCTCTGGCCATTCTCACTGGTCAGAAGGAGTCTGCATGCAGGTTGAGCATGTACATGTGGAAAGAGCAGTGAGTATGCAGTGGAAGGGCCCTTTGGCATTTAAAACGGGATTTAAATATAATTTGTTATGATATGATATGTAAGTTACAGCCTGTAACTGCCCACAAAGTGCAGATCTTGGGTTCTAAGAGATAAGACATCAAACAAACACCTTGGATGGATAATATAATATTTTGAATAATGAGAGTTAAATATGTTTGTCCAATCATTCTAAACTATGAATTATTTATTTTGTGAATTAACTGTGATAAACTGATGCAGATTGAACCCAACCCCAAACAGAGGAAGATTCTTACCAGTATGTTTTGGTGTTATATAAGCTAAATTGTCTGCTGTTCCAGTTGACTGTGTGTAGGTTTACTAAGCATCATTGAACACATGCTAAACTTATGCCCAGCTATGGTTTCACTTATAGTAAATAGACTTTGTTCTTGAGACATTTTACTTCAATTTCCCTGCCTTATAGATAAAAGGTATATAATTTATTGTGTCGTTTGGCAGAAAGAGTTAAGAGTAGCATAAAAGCTACAGGAATTACCTCAAAAAGAGGAAGATAGAGGGGGAAAGCAGATAATATTACTGGCTTGTTAAATGGAGGACTGGCTCCACTCCTTTCACCCAGTGTTATCCAATCTGCTTTCGTAATTCAATTTCTGTTGTAAGTAAATATCGAGCTACTGTTCCATGGAGAGCGAGGGGAAAGCGCCTTAGGAAATTCTAACGCTGAGTAGTCCACTGCAGCACCACTTTAAAAACTATTGCATTTCAAATGACAAACCAATCACCAAGGGAGAGCGGAAACTCCATTATACTTTCAGTATTACATTTTTTGCAAATGCTTGGCATGGCGCATTTATTTACCACCAATTTGAGCAGAGATTAGTGTTTCTTTTTTGTTTTGTTTCATTTTCTGGTAATTATGTTCTGGGTCATCTACTCTCATATTTCAAAGGTAGTTTTGCTCAGGCCTGTCATCTTGGCTTTAAGATAATATAAATGGCACATTTGCGTCCAGTGCCAGCAATCCCCACTCCTAATGAGAACTGCATTCATAAATGTAGGTCAAGAATTGGCTGAGCTTGGTAAATGATGTCCACATAAAGAATTCAATACATTGACTGCAGCTGCTTAAGCTGTGTATAATGCAGGGCGTTTCTAACAGTATATAGCAGGAGTTAATTGCATATGTCCATGGCAACCACATCCACATGCAAAGCAACAGTCATTAATTATTTTATTTTATTTTTTTTTTAATGCAAGCAATATGATTCCTGAATGGAGAGGGATCAAAATAATCTTATACATGGTATGAGTGTGTTTGCACAACCATCCCTGCATCATCTAATATATGAATTCTGGTAGGTTTTTTCCACATTTGAAGCCCCATCACATGTCTTAATATACTTATATCACATGCATCGCCACTGGCAGATGCAAAGAAATATACAACACACACACAAATGCTAGGCTAGGGTATTACCAGTGGAATATCAGCATTCTCTTCAGGAAATTCACAGTGTTTCAGAATTTAAGTGTGTAAAGGTTATTGCAATTAATTTGATAAATCATGCATTAAATTTGGGACAGGGTTTAGTTCTGTTTAAGGACTTTGCTTTCATCTAAATATAGTCCCAGGATCAAAAACTCTTATTCTGAAATAAAATCACTTTAGTCATTAAAATTATTTTTGAACAGTCCTTTATGTGTCTGGTGGCTGCTAAATGTAATTTGGACTAGTGTGATTGACAGTGTGGTTGTGGTCTGCATATGGAAAGGTTCTACTGCCATTTAAATACAGAGGCAGGTTCAAAGCATCTGCAAATTTTCTTTTCCCTGATTTCCCTTGTGAATACATCTTCCAGAATTCCAGTGAACTGGTCGTTTTCCATCAAAAGTACTGACAGCAATCTTCTAAATGTGTGTGTGTGTGTGTGTGTGTGTGTGTGTGTGTGTGTGTGTGTGTGTGTGTGTGAGTGAGTGACAATAAGAGCCAACAAAAAAGCCATCACTCATGCCTTAGCCTTTAAAGTGTGTAATAAAGACAGGCTGAATAACAGCTCCAGTGAAAAAAATACCTTTCCAGTGTCACCCAAAGATACCAAATGATAAAAATTCACATGTATTGTTTGAATGACTGATTAACAGATTCATTGATTGTTCATTTAATCAGCGAATTGATTTATTAGGCCTTTTCTCCCAGTTTGCCTATGTCAATCAAAATTCAGTTATAAAAAAGTTAATTCTTGTCTTACGGTGTGCTAAAACAATAAAGTGATGTCAACCTTTCATGCAGTGTATAGTAATCTAGTGTTTTACTGTGGCTGCTTAATATGGTCCACCAGTGGGATTTGCTGTGACTGGTTTTCAAGAAATACAAAATGTTTACTCAGAATCTGCATAAAAAAATATGACATTTCATTTTGCACATTTTTTTTCTTAAATAAAAGCTGTTCAAGTATGTCAACATGATAATTTTTGAAAGAACTGTAAGAAATGTTTCACAACATACTTTTTCCCACAAAGGGTTATAAATACAAATAAATTCAAGACAGTCTTACAAATTTAGAAATAGTTATGTTAAAAACATTCATTGGAATTAAAATTAATCAATTTATTAAGCATTGTCACAAACCATTGCATACATTTTCACTGACAATTATTAAAACATTACAATGAAAGAACTGAGAAGAACAAGAACATGAATATTTGATTACATAAAATTGAATAATTATTATTTAACATTAGAATTAGTAAAGCTGTTTTTTTTTTCCTTCATAAATTAAACAACCCAGTCATCAGTAACCATTTCTTGTAAATTAATCAGTGAAGCTGTAGTTTTGCATTCAAATGATTGAAGAAAACTATAAGCACAGTCTTTACTGAACTGAGCTTTACAGTACAATACCGAGCGGTACAATGAAGTGAAATGAGTGGTGGAAGGTGCAAGAGATATGTAACATACTGTAACATCTAGATGTGCATGATAAGAGCAGTTACTGAGGTAGAAAGTTTATAGTTTTATAGTTAGTTCTTAGTCAGCAGCAAATATTGCTGATAAGGATGGATGTAGAACACCTGTAGTAAATTCAATTGATTGGACATGATTTGGAAAGGCACACACCTGTTTATATAGTAGACCCATAGTAGGCTAGGCACCTCAGAGCACAAACCAAGCCATGAGGTCTAAAGAATTATCTGTAGACCTCTGACACAGGATTATAGTATTGAGACAAAGATCTCGGGAATGGTAAAGAAATATTTTGAAGGTCACAATGAGCACAGTGGCCTCCATCATCTGTAAATGTAAGAGGTTTGGAACCATCACGACTCTTCATAAAGCTGAAACTGAGTGATTGTGGTACAAGGCCTTTAGTCAGGGAGATGACCAAGAACCCAATGGTCACTGACAGAGCTCCAACGTAGCTCTGAGGAGAAGAGTTTTAAGAGTTAAAACAATAATAAAACTGTGTTTATTACCTCCCTGCATCCATTCAACAATGTATGTTTACCAGGAACACTGAATATGAAGCTTATATAGGCTACTGTCTAAAAACAATACAGCATTGTGTGTTTGGCAGCTGTTTAGCGCTGCATAATAACCTTTTACTGATTTTCTAGTTTTAACCTGTTTGAGCTCCCTGTCCCTCCTTAACTCCCTCTCTCTCCCTCCACCCTCATCTGAAGAGCACCTTTCATTTCTCAGCAGTGTAATTTCAGCAGTGGCATGCTCCTGTGATCCAAGCCATTGGTAGTGAGGGGGAGATTAAACCCTGGGCTGGTGGGCAGCAGCCACTTTCTCTTCAATATTTAAAATTTTAACATTTAATTCCACTGTTTTAATTCACAGGACATCAGGCCTTCCCAGCCAATTCCAAAGGAGATTTGATGAAAGATCCAAAACGGTCAGTAATCTGACATGATGGTCAACATAAATAAGGCATCAAACATGATCACTGTTTGAATGGGACATGACCCTACATATTGGGCCAATCCCCAAAAGCATAAAGCTCATATAGAAAAGCCTGTGGTCATATCTGTTGTCTTTTCTATATTCATCACCACATGTAAGTGCAACATACTATTGCATCTCACAAACATATTCAAAAAAGTTAATTTCCACTCAGTATTTTAAAATATCAACTTTCAGATTTATTCATTACATATTAAGTGACATATGTCAAGCTTTTATTTTTTTATGATCAGTATGGCTTATAGCTTGTGAAAAGCAGAAATGTAGTATCACAAATTATCAGTGCATTAAGATCAAACAGAAAAGTATGTAACATACAAAAATGTCCAATGTCTAATAAATGTGTTCATTTATACAATCAGTACATGGTTTGGGCTCCTTTACCATGAGTTACAGCATTAGTGCAGTGTGGCATTGAGATGATCAGCTGGTGACACTGCTGAAATTCATTTGAAGCCCAGGAAGCTTTAATAGTGGCCTTCATCTCATCTGTATTACTGGGTTAGGTGTTTCCCATCTTCCTCTTGGTAATGCCCCATAGATTCTCTTTGGGGTTCAGGTCCAGAGGGTTGGCTGGCCAGTCAAACACTGAAATATCATGGTCAGCAAACAATTTGGTAGTAGCATTGTCACTGTGGACAGGCGCTGAGTCCTGCTGGAAAAAAAAATAAAATCACTAAATCCATAGAGCTTGCCAGCAGATGGGAGAAGTGCTCTAAAATGTCTTGGTTGACATTTATGTTGACTCTCGACTTTTTAATGGTACCCTTACATTAACAACAATGATCCAAGTCCAGAAAGTAAAAATGTAAAGGAAAATAACTATATTTATGAGAGAAAAAGTACAGTTTTACATAATTGATATTCTCTATTAAAAGTAAAAATGATCCCTTTTCAAGAACAACTGCAAGTACATTTTTTTTTTTCAAAACAACACATTTACTCCATTACAACCTACTTGTTTTCCAAATAAAATGCTACTTTCACCTGAAAAGAGGACTTTTCAGTTCCACTTTTTGTCCTTGGTCCAGGTCCAGCTATTTTTTGCATATCATTGCTCTTTGTTAATCTGTTTACAGGACTTGCTTCTAAAATGTGTAAGGATTGTTAAGATATTCCTTTAAAAAACACTAATGCTGAATTATGTGGTGCAGATGTGGGAAATATCTTCTGAAGACATATTCATGGATTTGTACAGGAATCTCTGTACAGTAGAACACTGCACCACCATTCTGAGTCTGCTAAATCTTCCTGAAGCTCTTTTGCAAAACAATCAGATGGTTTTAACCTCTATCTTTCCTGTCAATTCTATAATGACATTATGTTGTTGGTAGATTTGTGGAGTATGGAATTTATATCAAGTTTTGAAATTTGTATCACCTTAAGCTTTAGAACCCTAGGCTAAATTTCCAGGACATTTTCATAGTTTGACATCCTTTTATTTGCCAGAAGATTAAAAAAAGTATTTATGGGAAACAGTTACATAGCAGATATTGTTATTTCCTGGAGATCTTATGTAACACAAATATGTCTTCATTTGAGATGTAAAAAAGCAGAATTACGTAAATGTTGTTAAAATTAAATAATAAAAAAACAACAACCTGAATGTCCTTTATTGTTGTTTGTTATTTACGTAATGCTTCAGTATTATCGCTTCTCATGACTGTTAAACCCCATATCTTTAAGTTACTCTGATCCTGTGTTATGAAGCCTAGAAAATTGCATCTAACTGCCTGCAAAGTGTAGATTTTGGTTTCTAATCGGAGTTATCAATGACTGTGAGCAAGTCATAGCTCTATGAATAAGGGCCATCTATCCATCCTTCATACTTAAGTGAAGAACTAATAAAGGACTTCTGATTTTATTTTATTTTTTCTGTTGTGTCCTGTGTGTATATGGTTCTAGTGAAGTGAAGGATGCATTCTTATTCTTTCCACATAGCTCTATATTATGAGACATCACTACAGTCCACAGTGGCCATTTTAGAATCCTGTGTTAAGATGCTGTGCATGCATAGCATTTAAGCTGCCTTTTTGTTATGATTCCTTAATGAGTGCCCTCTAGGAAAACATGACAATTTCATTCCTTCAAAGGTTCCAGCTGAAGCCTATATAACACGGCCAGCATGTGTAAAGAAACACAGCGCAAATACAAACATTATTTCACTGTTTCATTCCTGACAGCTATCATAGCAGCATAAAATAAAAGAGGACATTTTTCTCTCTTGATGCCTTTGAAGGTTTGTAAATATTCAGTGATGCACTTTTTCATTATTTATGACACACCATGATTAGCATGTGTAAAAACAGTGAATATTTTGATATGGAAATAAGAAAAATCACATTTGCATTTGGGTGTAATTATATTTTTCCCACCACAGACTTCATCTTCATATCTTAAAGCCTTTTTTCTTGTGAGAAAATTAAAGACAGAACAAAGAAATAATGACTTAAAAAGCTTATTAATAAAAATTGGGTTTTAATTTTGGCATCTAATAGTATCTATATTTGTTTGATTCTCTTTTTAATATCTAAGTACCACCTCTTAGTTCTTTAATCAATAAAGCGAGGCTTATGGATTAAGGATGTCTCCAGAGCAGGTTAGGATAAACATCATACTGACTAAATTGTATAATTTCAGTGTAAATATGAGGTATTTTGAGATATTATGTTTCTATGATGTAATGCGTATATGCTTATATGCTTATATGTTTTGAGATATGTCTTGAAAAATATCCACATCAATGTTCATTACTTTTGACTTTTAGGCTTCGTTGGTGGGAAGGCCAGGTTCTCATCACCCAGTGGCTGTTCATGCTTGCCAAATTATTATTAATTTTTTTTTCTTGTGCTTTAATATCTTTTTTTCTTCAATGGCTTTTTTTCCTGTTACATCTCTTCTTTGTGAGATCCTTATTCTTCTGCTTCTTCTTTTTCATGAACAGTATATGTAACATCTTTTGTCACAGCCATCCAGTTGGATATTTGCTCTCAATGCATACACCAATCAGCCATAAAATTGGTGGACGCCAAAGGACCACTACAAAGCAGATATTATGTGGGTAGTGGGTCATTTTCAGCATTGCAGTTATGTGGTGGTGTGTTAGTGTGTGTTAACTGGTTGACTTGTATGATTGGACTCAGACTCAGTGTTACCTCAGATACCTCATTGTCACTCCTGGACTGAAAATAATCCACCAACCAGAAATGTCCACCCAGTGAAGGACTACAAACACTCCAGCAGCACTGCTGTGTCAGATCCACTCATATGAGCGCAACACACACTAACACATCACCACTATATCAGTGCCACTATAGTGCTGAGAATGACCCACCATCCACATAATACCTGCTCTGCGGTGATCCTGTGGAGTCCTGATCATTGCGTCATAGGGTGAAAGGTGGATAATAAAGTATGCAGATAAACAAATGGGCTACAATCTGTAAGTATACAACTATAAAGTTCTTCTGTGTAAAAGGTAAAAGGTAAAAGGTGGCCATAATGGTATGGTTGATTTATGGATGTTGAAAGAAGAGAAGCAAACTCCCTGCATAGGGTCTTTAACTTTCTTATTTATGCTTGTGCATCGGTTTTACAAACATATAACATGGGCAAAAAAACTGGTTCAATGACAGTGTGGGGAAAATCAAAGAAAAGAGGTCTAATGCTGAAATATTATTGATGTAATTCTGTTGGAAGTGAATGTGTGCTGCATACAGGCTATTGAAAATGTGTTCATAAAGCTTCCTCATCCTCTATTGGATACGCTTTAGCTGCTAAAACAGGTGCCTGACAGCTTATAGTAAATTGTTGCCATGAAGTCATTTATTTTTAAGTAAAGCAAACATTTATAGAGCATTTCCAGCACACTGCCAACCGTTTTGATGGAGTTTCTGACAGTGTGAGGTGTGCTGGAGATCAGAGTAGAGCTCAGAAACTGATTCTTTACTTTCATGTGACTGAGAGATAGGCCTTGAGTTTCTGCTGTTGCTGTAATTTGTTTCCTTGTTTAACTCTGCAGCACATTTGTCATATGCCAATGGAAGAACAACTCTGGATGAAAAAGACAGAGAAAAGAGGGAGCCGTGTTTGCTTTTACTGCTCCAAATCTCTCTGTCTCCTTTCTGGTTTTATCGCATTACAGACTCTGTTTAGTTTGCCTCCTTCTTCATGTTCTTTAAATGCTGCTCTTTCTTTTTCATCTTCATGTTCTTCTTATTCCATCAGCGTGTTAAATGTGCTACCATGGGAGAAACCACACTGGTCAAGGTCTACTCCAACATAAAACTACAGGGCTAAGCAGCTGGCATATCTGGGCCAGTCAGACCACATGACCCTGCTTTTAATACCAGCATACACTTCCCTCAGGACCTGAACAGCTTCTTTGCTTGCTTCAGGTTGCAGATGACCATACTAGTGTAATGTGACCATGTGGTGTAATGTGAAAAATCTGAACCTGAACACTACACTAAGGAGATGACTGTGGACTTAAGGAGAAAAAGTGGATTCATGGATTCACTTTGGATGAATCCATCCATCCATCCATTTGCCAGCATCAGACCTGTAGTCCCTGTTTATTGGCATGGACAAAATTGAGAAGGTATCCAATATTCATTTTCTGGGCATCAGCATAGAGGCTGACCTGACATGGAGCACTGAAGAAGACACTGCAGCAGTGAAGGCAGAGCAGAGACTGCATTTCTTGAGTATTCATCCACCTCACACACAAACTCTTGGGGTCCTTCTACTGCTGCTCAGAAGAGAACAAACTGACATGGATGTGTGGTTTTCCAGCTCCAGAGAGGAAAGCGCTCCACTTGTCCTGCATCTCTATTTCTTCTATAACAGTTGTGAGCTGGTGACTCAGTGGGACTGCCTGTTGTTGCTGTCAAATGACCAGTATGTCCAGTATATCATTTGTCATCTACTTCCCTGACATCTAGCTAACAGCTGTTAGAGCTGGACAGAAATGAGCACCTACAGTGCCATACAATGTATTCACCCCCCTTGGACTTTTTCAGGTTTTGTTACCTCACCACCTGGAATTATAATTGATTATTTGAGGCTTTGCATTACATGATCAATTGATTTTTGTTTATTGTGAAGCAAACAACAAATAGGACAAAATAACAGAAAACTTCAGTGTGTATAACTTTTTGATTAAGGTCTGGTCTTTGAATAGGCCATTTCAAAACATTTACTTACTTTACATTTACTTGTTTCCCCTTGAACCACTTGAGTGTTGCTTTAGCGATGCTTTGGGTCATTGTCCAGTTGGAAGGTGAATCTCTGTTCCAGGCTCAGATCACTGATAGACCATAGATAGAGTGGATCCCCTCAACCCAGACCAGTTTCCCATTCCCTGCCGCTAAAAAGCATCTCTACAGCATGACCCTGCCACCACTATGTTTCGCCATGAGGATGGTGCTCTTGGGATGATGAGATGTGTTGGCCAAAAAGTTCAATTTTGGTCTCATCTGACCAGGGCACCTTCATCCATTCCTTTGGGGAGTCTCCCATGTGCCTTTGGTCAGACTCAAAATGAGCCTTCCAAATTTTGTCTGTAAGTAAAGTCTTTTTTTCTGGCCACTCTTTCATAAATCCCAGCTCTATGAGGGTCTGACTTATTGTGGTTGTATGGACAGATATTCTGGTCTCTGCTTGGGAACTCTGCAGCTCCTTCAGGGTTACCTTTGGTCTTTGGGCTGCCACTCTGATTAATGCCCTTCTTGCCTGGTCAGAGAGTTTTGGTGGGTAGCACTCTCAAACTTACTTTTACAAGCAGTTACTATAAATGATCAAAAAAGAGAAAGCTCATATTCACTGAATCAAATATCCTAGATCTGTCCAGCATTTTTGGCTTTTTGTCTGCATTGCACACCTTTTATAGGTCTTATTATTAATCTGAATCCAGATGGGTGTCCACTGTTGCAATTTTGAACAATCCCTGTTGCAGCACCACTTTCTTTGACCTCTATAGAGACGTTAATCTATAAAGAGGTCGAGGAGTGAGAGGGTTGACAGGCCTGGGACGGTGACATTAATAAGGGCTTATAGCAGCACAGCAGTTTAACAGCATAAGCTCAGCGTCCTACAGTGAAGACAAGGTCTTAAGGCCAAAATACTCACAGAGATCAGCGTAAAGGGCTTCATTCCCAAGAGATGGCAGGTTGTCTGCAGGGTTTTCGACTTCAGCTGTTTTAACACAGGACATCTCGAATATACACTATAAAGTAATTGTAATACTCAAATTTTTAACCCTTTCAGCACTTTAACCCTAAACATGATTAAGCTTTTAAGACTTCTGCAAAATGAGCGTGACAATAAAATAATTATCTATTTTTAAATAATGTGTAAATAACAGTACAACAATTAAAAAAATATAAAAAATCTGATAATAAATTCAACTACATTGTGCATTATTTGTGAATGGCACAGACTGTATTTCTATATTTTTAGATTTTAAATTCAAAGTTATTTTTCATAGGATGCTTTAAGGTACTGTATCTTTAACTGTAATCCTTTTGCTAATTAGGTTATATATTGTTATATATTGGGTTATATAAGAAAATGAGAATGAAAAGGTTATTTGTGCTCTTTATTGTTCAAATTTCAGAATAAAATGTTTTTATGAGTTTGAAAATATTGTTTATAGTATTTTTAAAAGCATTGTATCTTTTCTTATTTATTTACTGTTGCTCTTTTTGTCAGAATTCCATTTTAAATGGATCAATGGAAATACTCCAACGTGACCTGAAATAAGCAATGATGCATTCCGTGATTATATATTCAGTATGCATATTGAGAGTATTGAGCAGCAAATATAAATAGAAATGTAAACCTTATAAAATATGTATACTGCAACAAGTAAAAGTGCAAAAGTGCATTTCTCTACAGTAGAGAAAAATGAAAAAGGCTTATTTCTCATTCTTGAATCCTTATCTAAAGTTAGTACAGCTTTCTGAAACATGCTTCTGCCAGAGTAATAACAAAGTGCTGTCATAAATTCATTTATTTTTAACTAAGCACACATTTCCATACAACTTGCATTCTTTTTGGTGCAGGGCAGACTGGTTTAGTGCAGTTTCTGACAGTGTGAGGTGTGCAGAAGATCAGAGTGAACTTCAGAAACTGATTCTTTACTTTCATGTCTCTGCAAGAAGCCTTGAGTTTCTGCTGTTGGTGTAATTTATTTCTATGTTTAACTCTGCACCTCATCTTTAATGTGGCAGAATGTGGTAAAAGCATTGAAGGCTCTTCTACTAAAATGAGCATCAACTTCTTTACTGTGGCTCTGGTCTACTGTGGGTTTACTGCAGTCTAAACTTTTATTACTCCACTGCCAATACAAGACAGAAGCAAAACACTGTATTTCCAGGGCCATTGATTCAATAACCAAATAACAGTGCTGTAAAATAGAATCAATATCAGTATGGCACTGTGATATTAATTAAATAGTTCAGAGAAAAAATAAAAGGAAATAAGAAGTATTGACTAGCATTCTTGCCATTGTTGTAAAAAATGTATTATGCACTGTCTCCTTTGTTTCTGTGTAAACCAGCCCCCTTTTTGTTAATTGCTTTGGCAAACTGCACTTACATTCCTGCCAATAAAAGCACCTTGAAATTGAAAACTGAATTAAAATTGAATGGAGAGAAGGAATTCTCTCTGCAGTGCAGCTGGCAAAGCAGGATTACAGAGGTTTGGCAAGAGTGCAGACGTGTGTGTGTGTGTGTGTGTGTGTGTGTGTGTGTGTGTGTGTGTGTGTGTGTGTGTGTGTGTGTGTGTGTGTGTGCTCGTGCTGAGAAGGAGTGGTATTTCTGGGGATCAATTAGTTCTGCCCGAACACAAATCCGAAAGGCAGCGGGTTTGAAGGCTAGACTGGATGAGGCCTTGAAACAATGCGGCTTTTCCGCACCTTTCCTCATCAAATTCCCCTCTCCCCCTGTCATCCGGGAAAATCCCATTCAAGAAGAAGGAACAGGGCAGATTTTATTCCAAATCCTCGGCTCTGCTGGTATTCCGGGTCACTACGCTCTATGGCTTCGCTTTCCTACTGCAACTTCATGTGATTTCAGGGGAAGTGGTGTGGAATAACTGAGGGAACTCACTTCATCAGTTAGTCAGATTAATATGAAGGTCTTGGCAGATGAAATTAAAGGTCTTTTAAAAAAGGTTTTACAACAGTTTGAATGGGAATATATTGTTACTGACAACATTATTCACAACATAAAACATATGAAACAACATGCACATATAAACACTCCATATTAAATTAAAAGATATGCCTCACGTATTTAATATGCCTTTTAATTGTGTACTTTATATAGTTTAAGGTCTACAGGATTGTAGCTAACCTCCCTGGGTGTGACTGCAAAATGACAAATGATGATAAAAAAAAAGAGACAGAGAGGATTGGTAACCAAAAAGTCTAGATCAACTTACAGGTGAATTCCAAAGTATATCAGTGTCAGATTGCATCATCCTTTGCTGTTTTTAGCCATCCAACAAAATAATGGCCTAAACCACACCAACTAAAGTGGCCTAAAGTGCCTTCTATGAGCTCTGATCTAAATCCTGTTGAACATCTTTAGAAGGAGCTGAAACCTGAAGTCTGGAGAAGGTACCCTTCACATTTGAGACAGAGTAGATTGATCCCAAGGCCAAATACCTGTGGACAGGTGCAGAAGTTACATAATTCAACTAGTGGCTGTCTCAAAATGGTGTGCAAGAAAACATCAAGTTAAGCATACTATCATTTTTGTCCAGGCCAGTTTCATTAGTTTGTTTTCAACAATTATTCTCTTTAACCACAATTCAAAAACAATGCATGATTTTCACAGTTTCAGTTATTTCAGTGAACATTGTGGGTTTTTCTTTATTTGGCAGAAGGGTACCATCAATTTTGTCCATGTATATAGATGTACTGTGTGAGTAACAATAGGCTTCAAATGGGAAATCAGTACTATAAACATTGGCCCTCCCCAAGAGACAAGACAGCACTTTGCAAGATGGCAGAGTGCAGTACAAAATATTCAGGTGAAAGCACCCATCCAAATATTAGTTGCAATGCTAACAGCCAAGCACAGCAGGGTTGGAACCACAGTGCTAACAGATGCAGCAGGATAGCTGCAGCAGCACAGCATTTAGGTAAGGACAGGAATCACACAGAACATAGTACACAGGCAGGACATGTGGAGAAGCGGCAGTCTCAGAGATATTGCCATGTTCTCTCACCTGGGGATGATGGCACACACTCAATAAATATGGGCTTTTGAAAAGGCTGATCCATTCATGCAAGAGCAACACACTAACACACCACCACCATGTCAGTGTCACTGCAGTGCTAAGAATGACCCACCACCCACCTGCACCACACCTGTTGGTTCTGTGGGGCTTGAACATTCAAGGTCAGGGTGAAAGGAGGCTAATAAAGAATGCAAAGAAACAGATGGACTACAGTTTGTAATTATAGAACAATGGGCTGTATTATAAGTGGAGGAAGGAAGGTAGCCATAATGTTATGGCTGATCTTCCAGTAATTTGGTCGTTGCTGCAATTTTAAATCTGGCATATGCAAGATATCCTGGAATGAGTTCCTCAAAATGCAACAAGAAGTGCATCATGCAATTTCTTGATACACAGAAGCACACTCAAGCTCCTTGAAATTATGAGGGGCAGCTCTACAGCCATTTACGTTTTTCCCCCAAGAACCTACTTACCTATGCTTCAAACAACTGCCAAAGCCAGCTACCATCCATGCATCCATCCATCCATCCCACTCTCCCTTTTGGCATCTTTCTTCCTCCACGACTCCATGAATATGCACACAGGCTTTTCCTCATGTTAGAGTCCTATGTGAACTGCATGCAAATAAAACTCCATTCCCTTCCCCACAGACAATTTACCAACTTAACTTTCATAGTTGCCCAAGCCAATGACTGTATACTGTTTCAGTGCCTCCAGATTTGGGCTTCAAACTGATGTGCCAATCCCAGGCCCTGATGTCTCTACATTGGAGCTGAAAAACAAGAGACATTTAGTAGCACAAAGGGGGCTGATGTTGTGACCATTTTTTTTTTTTTTTTTTGTAAAATGTTTCTTTCTAACCTGACATGGCAACCGGTTGGACACACATTGCTTCAAACAAATTTACCTAGAGTTGTAAACAACAGATGGTGTACTGATCCCTATGGTAGCCCAGCATAACCCAGTACACTGTAACATCTGACAATGACTTTGTCCTCAGGACAAAGTTTGGAGAGATGTTTTCTGCTTAAGTGTCAAAAATAAGAAATCACATCTCTGGTAAAATAATCACACCTCAGTCATGCCTCGGAACCATCATGCTCTGGTGCATTTATGATAATCTAGGTTGAAAAATCTGTTCAAGAGCTCCAGGTTCAACAACATTCAAGTTAGCCATGCTTACAATGTGGAACTGCCATAAATATTGAGCAAATCTTTACAGACAGGAAAAGAATAAAGAAGATAGTACATCTTAAAGGATGTGTAAACAATTTTAATCAAGTACACTTATTGTTAAATTCAGTCAATGTTTCACTGGTCCAGTGGTTCACTAGCACTCCAGTCTGTTTGCACAATGGAAAAAGTCTGGTGTTCAGACTCAGCTCTGGTTCTCTGAGTGGGAAACAAAAGAAGTGCCTCAGCCCAACAATTCCAGCTTATCAGCAGCAGGGGGCATTCCTGCTCATACACAGTATAGTGAAAGTGGAGGGGCAGAGTAGACAATGCTGGAAGGTATGAAAAAAGTTGAGGGCTGTGCTCAGTTTCCACTTGATAAGTGGGTAACATTGACTTATTTTTGCTGTTTCACAGAAAGATGTCAATATTGCATTGTCCTGGAGGCCATATAGGTTTACAAATGTTATCTGGTGTCGGTGGGAGAAAGGCTGAGTTTGAGCTTGTTAGACAGGGGATTCTGTATTATAAGTAGGGTAGAGTTGGCTAATATTAATTGGTAACTATCATAGCTGATATAACCCTACTCTTGTTGGTCACTGTAATTTTGTAAGAACAATGTAAAAAATAATTTGTGCTAATTTTACGATATTTTAGTCACTTGGTTTTGTTTTGTTTGCTATGAATGGACCATTGTAGTGATGTTGCATTTTTGGAAGTAGTGTTTGTGTTTACTGTCGTTTCGTATTCATCACATATCCTTTATATATAAAATGCACTCAAAAAAACCCCCAAAAACATTATTTTATAAATAACAAATCATATAACAATTACATATTATTAGTACTCGTTGAAGAATGCTGGTGTTATTTAGAGCCTGGTAATGTTTGAATGTGCTGGTGTCCATTAGGGAATGAAATAAAGACAAATACAAATCACCTTTTTGGACTAATTCCTTTATGGAATTTCACTCTGCCTTTAACCCATGCAATGAACATACACACTTGTGAGCACAAACATAGTGATGCAGTGATTACACAAGCAAAGAGGGTTAAGAGCCTTCCTCAAGGGCCCAACAATAATAGCTTGGCACACTGTATCAAACCCACAACCATGTCATCAATAGTCTAATACTGTTACCACTGAGGCGCCATTGTCCCACTGATGTGGTTTAGTGTTTAATGCTGAAAATTACATTTGGTTAAGCAATTCTGTTTGGTATGGTGCAAAAGATAACACCACCAGCAAGCCTCCCCTCCATTTTGGAGACTGGGGTTCAATTCCCAGGCTTGGCAACTATGCTGTGCTACACCAATAAGCATTCTTAGGCAAGACTCCTAACACTACTCTGGCCCACCTCTGAATAACAGGGTCTGCTAAATGCCATACATGTAAATGTAAATGCAGTCTTTGATGTGTAGCATTGGTGTTTGTTAAAGACATTAGTGTTTGCTGAAGATGATTGTTTTTTCAGGATGCTGATTTGTTATAGATTTCTAGTACGTAGTGGCGAATGTTGTTTTTTGTTGAAGACTGGTGGTGTTTCTTTGAGTGTAGCTTTTATTGGATACTGCTGTTATATATTGGAGATTTTTGGAGTTGGTTGAAAACTGCTGTTTTTTATGACTTGGTATTTGTTGCCAATTTCTGGTATTTATTGCAGAAATTTAGTGTTGAAATCTGGTGGTGTTTGAGAACGTTGTTTTTTGGAGAATGTTGTTAATGGAGATTGCTAGTTGGAGAGTACTGGTGTTTATGTTTTTATTGAAGAATGTTGGTTGTAGAAACCATTTTTTTTTTTAACGGTGATTACTGTTATGTTTGATGAATGACGTTTTTTGTTGTAACACAACAACCACCAAAGAATTTTGATGTGTGGAAGTATATTTGTTTTTGGTGGATAATTCTGGAGTTTGAGTAGGAATATTGGATTGGAAATGAGCATGAAAGATTGTGAGCAGTGTGCTTTATACAAGCTTACACATAACAACAATAAGAGAGAATGAGGGTGAAGAATTAAAAGAGACTATGAGTGAGAGAATGGGTGAGTGAAGGAATGAGAATGAGATGAAGTAGGAGGTTTAGGAGTACACACTGGGAGCAGCTCAGTGCTGTAAGCCACTCTAGGCCGAGTAAGAAGGAATGGCAGCCATGTTGTCACCCAGCAGAGCAAGCAGCAAATCTGCACAAGGCTTTCAGTAGGAAGATTACCTCTGGCCTGGCAGCCTCTAAGAACACACACACACACACACACACACACACACACACACACACACACACACACACACACACACACACACGCACACACACAAAGTAAAGAGTAAGTAAACTAACACACTCTTAGCAACCCCTAAACACATACATAGTAAATACTATATATAAAAACTGACAATGTGACCATAAAATAATGGTTTCTTAATTGGGCATACCCTTTAACATATTGTGTCTCAAGACAGTCAGCTTCATATTGTAATTATTCTTTTTCTTACAGATATAGGACAACTTTGATTTTCACCTGCAATATTTCATGAGAAGTGGTGAGGCACTATTTTACTGTGCAGCAATACATGCACATTTAAAAGATAATCATTTGTTAGTCCTGCGGTGGGGAAAATCCCATTGTTACAGTAGCAAATGGATAACAAAGCACTTAGTACAGAAAACAGATAAACAGTATATACAACATACAGTATAAACATTGTAAATAATAAAAGAAAAACATTATTTACAAATAATGGCACATGGGTAGAAATACTGCACTACAATGAAAAAAGAGTGTGTGTGGAGTTTAAGTGCAGGTTTAAAATCATTTGAGTATCAGATAAAAAAAAACCCCACAAAATTCACACCAAGCAACAAATATTTTGGAAACATTCTATTTAAATTTGTAACATTATATTTATATATTGTTTATATTTTTTTTGGAGTATTTTTATTATTTTAGTATATTTTTAGTCTTTTGGAGATATAAAAATATATATATGCACTGTCCCCTCTTTTTAAAAACACTCCCTCCTAGTTGTGCCACCTTGTAGATGTAAATTCAGAAGCTCATCTGTTGATGCATGGGTCACAGGACACTGCCTACAGAACACACACTAACAAACCATCACCATGTCACTGTCACTGCAGTGCTGAGAATGACCTAGCACCCACATAATTATAGACCTACAAAGTTCTCCTATATCATAAGCTGAGACAAGCTGATAAAAAATAAACGAGTGTAGAAATTCTATTATTTCAGTGTCATATCATTGCCATAGGCATTCATTATTTTATATGAACTAATATGAGACAGGTTTCATTTAGGGACCCTATAATGCGTTCATTGGAAAATATGGGAAATAATTGAAATATGTGAAATAATGTTGTCATTACAGGATGCTACATGAATTACTAGATATCTTATAAGCAGAAATGTGATAAGAACCTGTCAAAATACTGACAAAGTGTCAGAACTCAGAACATTATATCAGAAATTCAGCTTTTGTAACACAACACACATGCTACTAAAAATCATGACAACCTTCAGTCAGCTATGATATAGCAACTTGACATCTAAGCAGCCTTTATTATAACTGATGCTTTCTTTGGAATACTCTTTAATATATGATCATGCAGGGGACATAATTATGCATTTTTTATTTATTACCAATCTATAATAAATAAATAAATATTAAATAAATGAATGAAATTACCTCATTTGCTTTTCTTGCATTTAAATCAATTTTCTGTGCTGTTGTAAAATAATGGGAAAGCCACTCTCTCTCCAGAGTATGGCCTTCATTGCTTAGAACATTATGAAGAATTTGACCTTTTCACTGAGGGATATTTTACTGCTCCCCCATTCCTTTTCAGATGTAGATCAGTTCTGTCTCCTTCTCTCCCATACTCTTAGAGAGAACAGTAGGTGTGTGTGTTTTTCATTCTGTAGTCAAGAGCTCTACCACACACTCTGAAATGAATGGGCTTTATTCCCCTGTATCGGAATTAGAATTTTTACAGTTTGTTTTATTTAGAAAAGTCTTAATAAAAAATCTACGTCAGATTCATGTTGTGTTTTGAACTGCAGAATTCGTCACGGCTCTGCTTCTGTAATGATATATGCCATTGTTCTCATAAACCAAATGTTTGAGGCATCTTGCTCAAACATCCATAATGGTTGTTGGTTTCACCCTGTAAAATGACTCACTTCTATTTTCTGAAACCAAAGTGAAACTAAAAAAAAATTCAATAAATAAAATAAATGTTGATTGCCTTCATTTACACATATGCCTGCCCCTAACCTAACTAAATCTTAATCTGCACCTAAATCAAACCTTAACCTACACTTTAACATATACCTTAATCTACATATAAACCTAATCTTAACCTATGCCTTAATCTATACCTAAACATAACTTTAAAATACACTTAAACCTAACCTTGATCTATAATTTAATGTACACCTAAACCTAACCTTAACTCTTCGAACCTGAGAGCAACACTTGTCGGGTGGTTTCATGCCATTTTGTAGGCTTTCATAACTCAGGATCATAGTCACCTACAGACATGATACACATATCATAACAAAATACAAGATTTTCATTTAGTGGCTTGGCAGTGTCCTGAAGAATTAGCATAGAGTTCTAAAGGTTTTGTCAGTTCTTCTTCAAATACATGACAAAGAGGTTTTGTATTGTGTGCAACAGTGCTACAAGTGGCCAGATGAAAAAACAACCAAATAGGTCATATTTGCAGTAAAACCATCAACCTACATGGATGTTTCTATGAGATTATTTTGTGCTCAAAACCATTCATGTTTCAAGAACTAAATGAAGAAACATTGCATTTTTATGAAATTCTGTAGTGCAGGTGGGCTTCTTCAAATGTTTTAGATGTACTGATACAATGCAGAATGTGGCCAAATTGAAAGTTAATACCTGGCTCCACCACATGCATAATCTGATGGTATGTGTGACTTATGAATGACAGTTACTCAGAAGAGAGTTGAGTCCTACACTTTATTTTCTTTCTTTATTATTTATCTATTTATTTATCTTTATGTCCCACCTGGATCAGCAGGGGAATTCTCTCCCACTGTTCCCTCCTTTTATCTCCTGGCTGAAACGACACTCAGAGACGTCCACACACAGAGGTGCTCCAGCTGGGAATATGACAAACGTGTTTACACCATAATCACGGCCCACAGCAGCTCTGCAGCAGCAGGAGCAATTCTGCTTCAACGCTGACTTTAAATCACATCTGATATTCCCATTTAAGGGGTGACATCCATTAACCCTTAGCAGTCAGGTTTATGTGTTTAAGATGTTTGGGTGTTCTTGAGCAGACAGCTGTTGTTAGAGCTGATTATACACTCAATTAATGAACACCCTGGAGATTTCACTATGCACAAAAGTATTGGAACAAGTGCTCATTCATTGTTTCTTCCAAAATCAAGGCCATTAAAAATAAATTGATCCTGCAGTGGGAAAATGTTGTTTAGTCCTTGTATTCCAAAAACATTGTAGCTGCAAGTAAAATCTTTTTCAAAACAGAAAATATTTAAATTCTCTTAATTTTTAAGAGAAGACGTCAAAAGTCTCCTGAAAATAACAATGTATACTTTTAATTTGTATTTTTAGTTTTTACTTTTTCAGATAATATTATGTGTGTTATGCACCCCAAATGGATCAAATTGTGCTTTTGTTACAGAAATCTTTTTTTAATTGGTTTATATTTAATAATACTCAATTTATTCCAAGTCATTTTGCATTCTGTTGGTCAGTTTATCATGATGATTGGGAACTAATGTGAAGGAAGACTGAGTAAAACATTTGGACTGATGGACAATAGTTGCTGTAATAACTCTACAGGGCTGCAATGTGATAAATCTACAGTGTAACACAGCTGTAATATTTCTACAGAGTTAAAAAGCCCCTGATAGCCACTCATCTTCAGTACAGGCATAATGCAGTATGAAGAAAACAGCAGAGAGTGTCCA